>VWZE01007058.1:68102-136991 GCA_013396675.1 Eubucco bourcierii | reverse complement strand
GGGCCGGACCGCGGCGGGGCGGCGCGCAGACCCCCGGCTGCGGCCCCTGCCCCGATGGGACGGAGGCGGAAGAGCCGCGACGGATCCCGGTGGCGGATCCCAGAGGCGGACAGAGCAGCTGTTCGAAGGCGAACGAGCGGCGGCCCCGAGGCTGTACCTGGCGGCAGGCGGCAAGCGGGTACGGGCGGGCTCCGCGCCAGCAAGAGCAGACCGGAACAGCATCTCGCAGGGCGGCCGAAGGAGACTGGCACTCGCTTGGGGAAATTCAGCTTGCCTGGAGGGATCTGCGAGTGACAGAAGCGAGCTTTGGCTGCCTGCGATCTGCATACAATGGGAGCGGGAGAGGGAGGCTTTCTCCAGACATTGTTTTAAGCACCTACTCCTTTCCAGGCAGAGAAAGCCACCGGCCCAGGGCTGTACGCAGTGGCACAGCGCGGAGAGGTCCTGCTCGAACAGGGACACGTTCACCACCTTCTCTGCTTCGCTGTCACCACTGCCCTTGGAAAGCAAGCCCAGCGCCTTACTGCTCTGGAAGCGTTTCAGAGTTCTCAGTAAAGATACTAAACATTTTACAGTAGTTCCACATTTCCCACTGAGTAGGTCTTTGAGGGTCCCACCAGTGCGCCCATGCCCTTCCTGCTGCCCCGAGGGGCTGTGCATGTCCCCAGCCACCTTCTGTTCCTCTGCAGGAGCAGACTTGGGGAACGACCATGACTCATCTCATAGCAATTTTGCAGCGGGGAGACAACCTCTCAAGAATGTGAATCCACTGCTCTGTGGACATCATCTGAGTTTTTTTAATTTCTATTTTTCAGCTTTACATCTTAGCAAGTCGTTTATCTGCATGCTCCTATTGGCTGGACCTCACAAACAGGAAAAAACACCACTGTGACTCCACACTTCCCACCAGCTCCATGCCAGAGCCCAGCCTATGACAAACAGCAGCCAGCCCAGACCCCTCCACGCAGAGGACTGCCACGGCTTGGCTGCTCGTGCCACACAATGCAAGTTTTTATCCCAAGATTCCCAGTTCCAGAGCTCCTTTGCTCACACACAGGAGCAAATGCACATCCCCGTGCCCCAGAGGCAGCAGACTCTGCCAGCCCTCTCTGGCAGCAAGAGTAAGAATGATGCTGTGAGCTCTTTCAGCGTATCAAAACTGTGGGACAGCAGCAACAGAACTGGCACCAGCCACTTCGGCACCGACCTCAAACCTGTGAGCATCTAAGCCTGAGCAATTCAGCACGAGACACCTGTGCTGCCTTCCACCCCACCCTTACTCAGACAGGACAGCAGGCTGGCACACAGCTGCCTTGGCCACAGGACCCAGCAGAGACCCAGCGTGATGCTCCTGACACAATGGGAATCCTGCAGGGAGAGAAGAAAAAGTCATTTTGCTCAGGAAGTTACAGAAGAGGCTGCAGCCATCCACTACACCCCACATGCAGCGACTTGAAGGGCCACATCCACTGAGCCAGCCCAGCGCAGAGAAAAAGCAGTGCTGGGAGCCTGTGAGACATGGAGAAGCCTCCTGCACACATGCTGCAATAGTGATATATTTAGAAGCACTGCTGCCCACGGGAGGCCTGCCACAGCTTTATCAAAAATGCTGCCAGTAGGATCAGGCAGCACTCGTGTGATGCCCTCACTTATGCCCTACACCACAGGCAGTGTTTTCCCACTCCTAGTCAATACTCCACGAGATGTTGTGGTTTGCAGCTGCGCCTGAACTAGAGGGGCTGCAGCAATCAGCTGCCTGCCAGCACCTGCTGCATCTGCTCCTCTCAGGGCAGTGTTTCCTATACTGTAGGGGCTGGCTCTCATCTTTGGCCAAGCAGGCTGGCTCACAGTGGAATCAATGAAAGCTGGGACTCAAAACACTCCCAAGGAGCAGGGTTGCAGTTTTCAAATATGATTCTCTTTCTGAACACATCAGAAAGAAAGTCCTTCAGTAAGCTATCAGGCTGGTTTCTTCCAACCATCCCACCCTCAACACATCATCTTACAACTTCCCTGTGTCACAGATGTTGATCAACATGACTTTGAGGGACCCCAGAAATCCTTCCTTGGATGTTTCTTTTCCCAGTCATAACTTTTCTTGGAGCTAATTACTTTTAACATTGTTTGCTGCAGACAATGTTGACTTTGTTTTTAATCAGGCAAGGCACAGAAGATGCAAAGCAAATGCCCAAGTGGCGTCACAGGGCTGCCTGATAATGGCACACCATAGAATCATAGAATGGTAAGGTTGGAAGGGACCTCAAGGATCATCTAGTTCCAACCCCCTGCCATAGGCAGGGACACCTCCCACTAGCACAGGTCACTCAAGGCCTCATCCAATCTGGCCTTGAACACATCCAGGGAGGGAGCATCCACCACCTCCCTGGGCAACCTGTTCCAGTGCCTCACCACCCTCACTGTAAAGAACTTCCNAAAAAAAAAAAAAAAAAGCATTCTCACACCACTACCAAAACCACCAAACCACTGATCCCTCCCCTCTCCAGCCACTCCAGTCTGGAACTGTCCCTATTGCCACCTACTGATTCTCTCTGTGCAGCTGGGAATTCTGCAGTGTTTCAAGATGTCCAGAATCAGTGTCAACACCTCCCAGAGTGGCTGAGCCAGATCCCCTCTTCCTTTCTGCTGCCCGTTTCTCACCCCCACCAGAGTGAATGTGGTGGCAGCAAGCGGCTGCTGAGCGGCTGGGTGGGTGCGCTCGCTTCTGTGCTGCAGCACAGGCTGAACCCAGCTGCTGCCCTCCTTCTGAAGCATGGAATGTGCTGGTTTCCTAGGATTTTATGCCCTGTCTTCAGATCACCTTTCTCCTTGTGCATATGCACTGTGGATTGTCCTCACCTGTAGACACTTCTGCTTCTGCCCCCTTACCAGCAGCCAGGGAGGACAGCAAATGGGCAGCCAGGAGCACAAGCAGCTGCTGTGGGCTTGTGTCACGCTTACAATGTGTGGAGGGGCAGCAGTGCTGGACAGTGCTAACTTTCCTTCCCTTCTTAGTTACTCATAGAGAAAAAAAACAGCATTACTCCAACTGCTGTGGCCAGATACACTTGGAGAAGGGATGACATCAAGAGGTAGGCCGAAACTACCAGCAAAGAAACCAGCTTCCAGCAGCCATGGAGAAGGTACAGTCACACACTTGGAGCCAGCTGCTGGCTCAGGTTGTGAGTTGAAAGCAATCCAGGACTGCAAGAAACGAGGTTCCCTGATTCCCCTGTGTAACACAGCCCAGAAGGGCTTTTTCAGTCCTGAAAAGGGGAGCTGCTGCAGCAGCCTGGGCACTATCTCCAAGTTGAACAAGCTAAACTCCTGGATTTTGGGCAGCTGGAAAGCAGTGACAGGAAACTACTTCCACTTTTCAGGCTTAGCTCAAGTAGCAAGCACTACAAAGGCTGTGCAGAATGAAGGTTGAAATGCTGTCTTCAGAAAGATGACAGCAAAGTAAATCACAATTGTGTTTCATCTGTCATGGAACTCACCCTTTGTCACTGTGGACAAACCCCCAAATCAGCAGCAAGACAGAGGAAAATCACATTTACACCCTGAGGCTCCTGCGTGAGGGACTGAAAACAATCACCACTTTGTCTCAAACAGAATCTGCACCAATTAATGTGTTGGGTTTGGGGGTTTTTTTGTAGAAAATTAAATGTCTGTCTTTAAGAGATTGTTTACCAGTCCTGGAGCTCTTCTCCATGGCCAAACTTTGCTTTCTAAACAGAGGGAATCATCACTTTGCAAAGCAGCACCAAACAGAGCCCTGCATCAACACACAAACACGAGGCTGTTGCACAGGGCACTTCAAATGCTGTGTTCTGGTTTGTGCACAATCCCAGTGCTGCAAGCACTGCCCCCAGCTCCTCGAAGGCAGGGACAGGCAGCTGTGCCAGAGAGAAGGCTTAGCTGGAGGTCCTCTGGGAACGCTGGCAACTCCTCCACCATGACAGACAGGTGTATAAATAAAACCCCACACGCGCAATTATTTCTCTCACGTTGTTCAGCATTCAATATTCATCAATTTTGAACTCAATGAAACAAAGAACAATAGACAAGAGCAGCTAGCAGCTCTTATTGGGCACTTCCAGCTGCAGATTTTGCTGGAAGTGCCCACGGCCAACGACTTGATTGAAGGACAAACATCAAAACCAAAAGCCTTCCCACAAAAACCTGTCCTTCCAGCACAGGAGGAGTTCAGCTTTTATCCAGGCTTAAGAGAAAGCAGCTAAGTTAAGGTGAAATTCTTCAGCCTGGAGAAGAGAAAGCTTCAAGGGGACCAGACAGTAGCCTTCCAGTATCTGAAGGGGGCCTACAGGAAGGCTGGGGAGGGACTATTTACAAGGTCCTGCAACGACAGGACAAGGAGCAATGGGTTTGAACTGGCAGAGGGGAGATTTAGACTGGATGTTAGGAGGAAGTTCTTTACAGTGAGGGTGGTGAGGCACTGGCACAGGTTGCCCAGGGAGGTTGTGGCTGCTCCCTCCCTGGAGGTGTTCAAGGTCAGATTGGATGAGGCCTTGAGTGACCTGTGCTAGTGGGAGGTGTCCCTGCCTATGGCAGAGGGTTGGAACTGGATGATCCTTGAGGTCCCTTCCAACCTTAACATTCTGTGATTCTATGAAATACAAATCATCTCCCCAATTCTGCCATTTGCACTCAGGTGAGGAGCAAAAGGATTTTCAGGGACTTCATGTCAGGAGCTGGCCCAGTCCCCACAGGAGGCACTGCCCAAGCAGACTGTGGCTTCACTTCTCTGCTGTTCAGCATGACAGACTGGGAAATGCAGTTCAATCTATATTTAAGCACTTTCTGTAGACTATGAATAGAAGCAAAACTGGTAGCATGAATCATCATGTGGGAGCCGCAGAGCAACAGCTATTTACTTGGTATAATAATAAAGAAGTTACCTCTGTGCAGTCAGTGAACTGTTGGGGTTGCAAGGCCCAGAAGTCAGATGCTGCTTCTCCACTCAGGCTGTTCTCCTTTTACTCTAAGGAGCAACGAGAGGACAGGAAACACATTGTGCACAACCCAGCTCTGGCACAACACAAGAGTGAGACACAAAAGGAGTTACTGACCCTGCTGCCCACCACTCCCTACTGGGAATGCTGGTGCAAAATGATGGAACTTCACAGGTTTATATAGCTAAGCTGGTGTCTGAGCAACCTGCTTCGACATCTGTAGGATAACTGCACTGCTGGCATCCCCTCACCTTGCTGCCCTGCTGGGTTGACAGGTCAGACTCTTTAGTCAGACCTGCCTTTCTGGGAAAAGATTTTTCAGAAGGATTAAAAACCTGACAGTTCCTATACTGCAAAACCTCCTGGTGCTCAGCACCCCTCAGGATCAACCCCTGGAGTGTTGTGGCTTCACTGCACTGCAGTGAATGGACTGTGAGCATGGCCCCCCAGGGACAGGCAGAGTTAACTCAGCACAGTGGCACTTTGGGGCTCTGGGGATATTTATTTTTGAAAAATATGATACTGTCAACAGCTTAGAGAAGTTGTCTCCAGACTGTTATGTCTCCTGCTCAAGTTTCTTTCATTTTTAAGAGCTTAACTTTTAGGCTTCTGGCTCGGGAGGAAAAAGCCTAAAATGGTTTAAGAAAAGGAGGCATAAACAAGGGAAGAAGCTCTGTGCAGCACTGGAGAGAAGCACAAACACTTCTCTGCATTATATAATCAATGCAAATGTTTAGCAGTAAAAAATACTGTGATAAGACACTGCTGCTGTGTTCAACTCTATTTTCATAATGAGATTAAGGAGGTTCCAAAGAACTGAAAATCCTGAAGGGCACAGAACCTCTAAGAAAGTCCACGTCAGATCTGTCCCACAGACAAACTCAGCTCTGCAAGCCACAGGGATGCAGAGGGCAAGGGCAGATGGGAAGACTGGTGAAAGCCTTACCTTGCATTAGGGTTGGTGGCATCAGTCCCTTATCTACTTCCCTTTTTCAGTTCTGTCACGGGCTGAGCTGAATCTGTTGCTGCTAAACAATTCCATGCTGCTCTCGTGCCAGCTTCAAGACAAAAGTGCAGGCTGCAGCAGGAGGTTCCACGGGAACAGAAGGAATAAGTTTTTCACTGTGAGGGTAGCAGAGCCCTGGAGCAGGCTGCCCAAAGAGGTTGTGGAGCCTCCTTCTCTGGAGACATTCAAAACCCACCTGGATGTGTTCCTGTGTGACCTGCTCTAGGTGATCCTGCTCTGACAGAGGGCTTGTACTGGATGCTCTCTGGAGGTCCCTTCCAGCCCCTAATCTCCTGTGATTTGCTCTTGCAGTGCCTTTGATCAAGAAAACACAAACACATTTTGCTATTTGCAATCTTTATTTCATGAATAATTAAGAAGAAAACATGGCAACATTGGCAAATTGAAGGCATACATACTAAATACTCATACAGAATACATTATGGAGAAAGTAAATGCCCAGATCTTTAGTGGTCCTTGCAACTAAAAGCATATTGGTCCTCCAAAAGGTTTAGCTTAAAATATGCTTGCTGACCTTTCAAGTCCCAATGATTAACAGCTTTTGCCTTTCCAAACAGAAAGAGGTGAAACACAATTGGAGCAGACTTCCACATTTTTCTCAAACCTGTATTTCTCAGCTCTAACCAGAAGCAAAATGTTTTTTTCCTCCTTACCTTTTCAACATATACAGGAAGTACTCAGGACAGAAGCACCTCTGGAAGCATCTGGTGGCACCGAGAACCTGCAGATGAACACACCTGGATGCACACAGGGATGTATACGTGTGCAAACACACTCCCAGTATGGGTCAGACATCCACACAGGCCAATGGTGTGTGCAAACCACCTGAAAGGCTTCTGGAAAAGGAAAGTACCTGTTGTCTAGAACAAGAATTGCTCAGCCCAGCCAGGTGCTGGCAGGTCAGTCCAGCGGATGTGTTTCAAGGGACCATAAACCCAATACAAATCAGAAAAAGCAGGATGGATGAGAAAAGCTTTTAAGAATGAGTGGTTTCTACATCACCTCTAAATGCCATGGAAAATGAGCTTTAAATGAGCTCTTTAGAAAGTACTATTACTGGCTGCAGTTTCATCTTAAACAAGGTTAGTCCTCAGCCAGAATGGTGCTCTGAAGTCAAAGACCTATACAAGTCTGCTCTTCAACAGACTCCAAAGCTCCTCACACTGTTGTGTCAGTTCTGCCTCACACCTGAACTGAAAGCACCCTCATCCCAGAGCTAGAGGGTGCCAATTAATGCCCTTCTGACTTTGATCTGGAGAGCTGCCCAGCCTTAAATGGAATCACTGATTTATTTCAGCTGCATTGAACAACTCTTGATCATTACTGACCTAAAGTGAACTAACAGTCTGGAGGCTAACCAGTCTAATGCTCTACTTAGTAGTGTTTATACTTTCTTTCCATTAGATAATATACAGAAAGAAAAAAATCTGCTCAAAAAAACCCTTCAGATCTGTATAAAAGTGCTACTTAAAGAGAATAAAATTTCCTTGCACTAGTGTAAACCCAAACGGTTCTGAAATGTTGAGAGCCACAAGGATGAATTACTTGAGCATCTTACATGTAGTCTGCCCTCTTTACTGAGCCTGTTCCCAAGTAATCATCCCAATTAACATATGCAATCATTGGAAACCTGGAAGAGCCTCCAGAGATTTCAACAATGGAACAAACAAAAGGCAGAGCCTCTCCCTCCCCACAGAGCAGGACTAGTCCATCACTGCAAATGCAGCCCACTGTCGAGACAGCTCAGGTCTTCAACTGTGCAACCAGGACTGCCAATGGCTCCTCTGCAGCAGGAAATGTCCACTGGGCTTCCTAACTACCATATAAATAAACTAGTTACATGCAGTTAAAACAATCCCTATGTCACTAGATGCACGGAGTACACTGCTGTGCTGGGGCAGAGCAGGTTTGAAGCCCTGACCTCCCCAAACACTTGTTCATATTCTAGAACTCTATGCAAAATACAAAAGCCATAGAAAAGTGCAACAAAACTAGCTTCAGGACATCTTCCTTTCCATTTCCATAAATACAATCTCATAAAAACATTAAACAGAAGCATGCTTGCCAGGGGAGAACAAACGTGCCAGGCCTCAGCTCCAAGTAAGGGCTTTGGCTGCAGTGGAACCCCCTGAAAACAGGAGTCCCTGGAGCGGCTCAGCTGCGTGGTGCTGCTGGCACACCCTGCACCAGACTCCGCTGCTGTGCACCCACAAGCCCTGCTGCAGCTGGCAGCAACTTTACCTGCAACTCTGTGGCAGGCAGCAGCCTAAGAGGAAGGAATATTCCAGGCAAAAAACTAATGTCAGTTGGAAGTCAGTCATCTGTTGGGTTTGGGGAGGTTTCAGTGTGAGGAAACAATACCATCAGCACAGAATGAATTCACTTGGGCAGGCTAGGAGTAGCCTTGTCAAACTGAGATTAAGTGTGCTGCATCCCAAAAAACTGGCAAGCACAAATAGCTAAGGAAAAGACACTACTCTGGAACCCCTGGCAGAATCCAGAGCTGCCCAAGCCTGGGTCTTTGCTGTTAGTCAGCATTAATTACCAGAAGCACACTTGCTACATGTCCCAGATCCTGAACGTCCTGGCTCCGACAGCCACAGAGTGCACGACACACAAACTGAAAGCAGGGAATACAACAGAGCAAACAGACAAATGAAGGACATGTTTCAGTGAAGAGGATGTAGAAATGACACAGCTGTGTCTGCATCCAGATGTTCAACAGCTCCCTTCTGTTGCCCACCTCCCCTACAGCTGGCAATGGGTACTCCTGCTATACTACAGCACAGGAATTTCCAAGGCACATATTAAAATGCAATAACAAAAATGAATGACAAAAGATTTCTCCTATGTTTTTTAGTACATTCAGAAATATTTTCTGGATCAAAAAAGAAAGTAAATCAGCACAATGTTGCACTTCAGGTGTACAAACCCCAGGTCATTTCAGGATAAATCAGGAGCAGGAACCAAATGCAACATTTTCATCGACATCCAGAAGGGCTACAGCTATTCTGTCTCTTGAAAATCAGAATGTGGTTGGAACCTGCAGAAACAACATGTTATGGAGTGCAGGCAGCAGCTGTGTTTGGGGGACATCTTCCACTCAGCCAGCTGTGCAGCACCTCAGATGTAAAGGCTCAGATATATCATTGGATAAAAATCCTTTTCATGAAGTCCAATAGTCCTTTGCAGACAGGAATTCAGCAGAGGTTTATCAGGCAGGTGACACCAAACAGAAGTTTACAGAGCTCTGACAAGATCACTTTTATCACAACTTTTTTTTCTCTCTCTCTCTGAAGCTCAGCAGTTCATCTTTTTAACAGGAAGGCCTGGAAGCTGCCACTTCCCCATTCCCAAATGGTTAGACTGTTGGTATTACTTCAGCCAAGGGCTAATAAGGACTTCTCAAGTAAATTAAGCTGCCCATCAGCTCGAACGGCCTCACCAAAACAGGGCATGAGGCAAGTTAGACCAAGAAATGCTAGAAAAATATTTTCTGAACATCTAAGGCAATGAATAAGACAATCACAGATGAGGGCATCTGTTCAGAGGGGGAACAGCAGGGTTTGAAACAAACTGGTAAACCCTGGGACTAGGAAGGAGCTGGAAGGTGAGGCAGCAGTGCTCTTGCTGGAACTCACTGGAAGCAAGGAAGTAAGAAATACACAGGAGAGGAAATAGGACTTCAGATTTTTACTAAAAACTAGCAGTGAAGGTTTTTCACTTGAACCCTCTACCCTCTCTCTTGCAACAACTGCCTTTAGATTACAGGGGTTGTTCAAATGCACCAACTAACCACCTGAGAGTACTAACCACTCTTAGGCTCCTAAAGAATGTGACACTGCTGCTCTGAAAATGTCTCCCCAGCATGCAGCAGTTGCTTTGCAGCTGTCTGGTTCCCACAGGCACATATCAGTGTAAGAGAGCACTTGTACAACCTGCTAGCTGCTAGAGACACGCTGGATGATTGCTCTTCACATGGGCTATGTTCTTCAGATGCCAGGGGTTTGCAGTTGGCAACGACCTGGAGTGAAATCTGTGCTTTTAGACCACGGTGAAGGTTCACAGATGCTGAGCAGAGCTGCATTCACTGGGTTAACAGCTACAACATTCACACTGCCCTTAACAGTTACAGGAGCACCATAGAAATGTCTGTCAGAGGGTTAGTGTGTTGGAAGAGCATGTGCTTATAAATAACAGCTGCTACAGAGCTCACTTCTAAAGCAGGCTTCTGCTTAATATTAATGAGAGATGTTCAGCTCTGATAAGTACGCAGAACAATCAGAGGCAGAAGCAATGACAGAGCAAAGTCTTCCCTTGATCAGACAAACAAGATCACAGCAAACAGAGTATGACAAATGGCTATGGAGAGCTCTGTGAGCCACCAGCACTTTGCACAAGGCCCTGCAGTGCCAGCATGTATCACTCCAATGATCACTAAGGCACTTCAACTCTTTTGCCCCAGAGCTGTTACATGAACTCAGGTACACAGCAGGAGAGCAGAAGCTGAGCAGGTTACAAAGTTCTCAGCTCTTTGTGACACTGAGTCATTCCCACACAATGCTCAGGACTCCTGGGTGTACACACACCACATCAGTTCCTCCAGAACTCCTGCTGGAGGACACCTCACCTTCTGTCAGAGGGATGAGGGTGTGCAAGAGCAATGAAAGCCACACAGAACACATGGTGAAGATGGGGTTTGAGACAAACTACTTCATTGTTTCAGCTTAGTGAAAATATCTTCTCTGCAGAGGAAATCCTATCCCAGTTCCGAAATTCTCCCCAGAAATCCACGCTGTACACCTGTATTGCTGTAAAGCCTGGGGTAGCTGTGTGCTGCACAGGCAGAGGAGGAGCAAAAGGAGCAGCCAGAGAGCGGCTGATTGTTGACTCCTTTGCTGCAATGGAAGCACAGGGAGTATGGACAGATTCCTTGAAGTACAGCACACCCTGGAAAGCAAGAGCTGTGTGTGCTAGTCTCTACAATCTGTAAGATAAGGTTGGAAGCCACATCAGTGTGACAGAGGTAGGCTCAAAAATGAAGCTTTAGAATGAGGACTTCTGTGCCAAATTTTCCGAGGTATCCAGAGCGCTTCTGCACTCCTGCTGCTGCTACGGAACAAAAGCTTCTCTTCCTTGTTTTCCTAGAACATTGTGCACATTTGAGAGGGAAAATAGCTGTGAAGGCAGTAACTAAATTGCCATGAAGAACTCTACTGTATCAGGGTGCCATAGCTGTGGGCAGAACACTCAGACTCTGTGGTATCCAGCTGCTTCAGGAAGTTGAGCGATGCAATGGTAGCCATCGCCTCCTCGCAGCTCAGCTGTACATTCAGTGTCCCACAGAGGACACATCCATCTCACTCTCCTAGGAGAGAAAGCTTCAGGAAGTCTGGCTGGCAAGGCAGCACAGAAGTAGTCCAGGCTCTTTAGGCTACTTAATTAATCCGAATAGCTTAATAACTTGGGTTATTCTGAGCACTGTGCCAACAAGTTCTTGCTCCACACAGTGCTCTCCAGGCTTAGGAGCTGAAGCAATCCAAGGCGATCCAGGATAGCGTTACTGGAGTTGAGGGGATTTAAATGTTGCCAGTTTTCAGTGAAATGGGGATTAGCATTTCAGGAAGATTTCCATCTGGCAGCTCATGCTGGCTCTATCCCACGGATCTGCTGAGTTTTGGGGGTTTCAGGTCTCAAAGTACTTGTAAATTGCTGTAACATACAGCATGACATTCTGCCAGTCGGGACGCTCCGTTCGCACCATCTCGTTGATGTCCTGCCACAGAACACAGACTGGTGAGAACCGGGAGTGACAACCTCGTGAGCAATGCAGCAGTGCCCCACAGCCTCCTGGCCATGGCCACTCTGTAAAGCAGTCACAGAGTAAAGCACTGATGCAGAGAGCTCTGCTTTCTCCCACGGACCTCTCTGCAAACTGCTACGAACAGCGCTCCCGTAGGCAGTTCTGCTGACTCAAGACTGCAATGTCTGCTGCTGGCCGTGCTTGAGTTGTCCCCCACCGAGTACAACTAAGGCAGCAGTCAGGACTCTGTTCCCGTAGCACCACACCAGCCTCACGAGTCAATGCAATCTACCTAGGGACTGAGAGTCAGAGAGTCAAGGCCCCGATATTGACTGCGCTGAAGTTCAAAATTCCTAGCAGGGCGAGAGCCAAACAGCAGTAAATAACTGAATCCCCTCTTACAGCAGACTTCCTGAACTTCAGGATACTTCACAGTGATTCCTGAAGAGGCAAGGAAGAGGGAAGCTGGGTGTACTTGGCTGTGCCCCAGGCACAAAGCCGTCAGCCTGTGTCTGGCAGGCCAGCTCAGGGCACTCCACGGTGCCGGTGCGGCAGGCTGGCACGCACGGTCTGAGCTGCCCCTTTCACAGAGCACAGAGCAGTGTCTGTTTTGTCAGCTCTGGGTACTCCAGAACTGACAACAAAAAGCAATCAGGTTTTATTTCATATTTTCCCCATGCAAGCAGCTGAGCACTCTCCTGCTCAGGGAACAAGGCACTTGCCCTACGCTACCAATCCTGTCTACACAGAGTGGTTTTCACACCCTCCTTCACCCCTGCAATACGGGCAAGGAAAAGAATCCACAGCCACACACATCACACACGCTGCAAATGGAGGTGTAAACAGATAACAAATGCCTCAGACAGACAGGACTTGGCTTAGATTTAATTCCATTCTGCTTGCTGTCAGTCAGTCCCTAAGAAGCAGAAAGGACAGAGAGCAAGAGCTCAGACCCAGGCTGAATTCTGTACAACCACTGCAGTTATTTTCCACAACCCAGCTCTGACATCAGCACTTGCTAAGAAACTTCCACCTTGCAAATCACTGACGAAGCCCAACAGTTGCACTGCCATTGTCAGCAAATACAATGCAGGGGAGGCAAAAGCAGTGATAAGGATCAAGGAAAATGTTCTTTATAAAGGGTCTGACTTTGCCCTGTTAGCAGCTGCTAACTGTGGCAAGCCCTGTTCCAATTCAGGCTACAAAAATACCACTCCAGCATCATTTTTGACACTGGGAATCTCAGCTGAGCTTTGGTGATTATTCAGAGCGGTCTGAGATACTTTCAAAGCCATGCCATCAGAAATCTCCCCTTTCCTAGCCAATACTGTACCATGGGAAACCAATTCTTTGAAGCTAAAATTTGCATAGGGAAGCTAATTACAAACAATAATTGCAAATCAACCCTCAGGACTATTAGAATGATGACCAAGCAGAAGTCTAAACTTAAGAGGGAAATCCTGACCCTCATCACACTGAGAAAAGAGCAAATTCCACAGCTTGGCTTGTGCCTCCAGAACACCAAGAGAACCAAACCATCTGAGAGCAGGCAGGAATTAATGAATTCTTGAAGATTCTATCAGATGATTTTCAAGCAAATTCATTGCCTTTGTTATTTCCTCTGATAGTGGCCCTGTCAGTGCAGGGGGGTTGGACTAGAAGGCCTTTAAAGGTCCCTTCCAGCCCAAAGCATTCCATGACAAGTTTGGTGCCTCCCCCTTCAGAGTTTATCTGCTAGTGGACTGCAGCTCTGTACCTCACTCACTCTTTCCTGCTAAAAACACGAGTGGGTTTACTAAACAAAGTCACTAAAGCAGAGAGTATCTTTTTCAGTCAAGTATGACAGAAGAGCTCTAGCTGAGCTCATCTGTTGCTGTTTTTAAAGCACAAAGCATGGCAATCTTTCAGAAGTACAAATCAGAAAAACTGGACTTTCAGAGATGGGCTTTAACTCGTTCAGTATTTCAAACTTACCAGAGTAGATTTGATGCCAACACTTTCAGCTGCCTGGAAAGCCAAGGTGAAGTTTCTTCTCTGCATGAGACAGAAGACAGGTTAGAAACCAAGGAAATGCTCCTTCAGCCACAATAAAGCAGTGCTAGGAATGGGCACAGCAATGCTGCTGCCCTTGTTTCAAATGGAGTCTAGCTTTGATTACAGCAACTCAAAGAACCATAGGAAGGAGCACGTGCCAGCATCATCCACCTTTAACTAATTCCTCATTCAAAAACCACTGCCACTGAAGAATGACTGAGCTACGTCATGCTAAGGAACAGATTATTTATTCTTTTAAAACCATAAACTAAAAAGATCTCTTTGTGGCTTAATGAAGCACTTGAGGTTTTTTTTAGGATGTATCATAATTAACACTACAGCTGCAGGTAACACACCAGTAGGTACTAACAGGAGGACAGCAGAATACAGACAGACTACTCTGCAGTGCTGACAGCATCCTGTTTACCTTTCCTTGACTGCTATCACTGGAGGGGAATACCACAGTCACTTATCAGTATGAGAAAGTAGGCTGAAACAATATCCTTAGGAGTTTGAGAGAGATGAACAACACATGTCAAAATACAGATCTGAGGGGTTACAAATCTATGTTTTAACCCCAACTGAAAACACTTCTCAACTTTTTAGGTAAAATCAAATGCCTCAGGTTTAAATTAATTAAATTCTGTTATTTCTTTTTTGCTCCCTTATATTGTTCCAAAGCTGCAGTGAACCCAATGAGCTCATAACATTCAAAGGTCCTAACAACAACAGCCACGAGGCAGCCTGATGTGTTTCAATTCTGACTCGCAGCGATGTTAGTTCTTTTAGAACCCAAATTTGTACCTCCCTCCCTATTAACTTCATTTAGTTTTGTGGCCCCAGGATTTTGAGTGCCTTACCTTGTCCTGACTGTTCAGTTCTTGGTAGGGAATATGGGCTGGGAGGTAAGTGTGCAGCACTGCACAGAAAGCCAAGCCATCGTTCCAACTGCTGCTGAAGTTTGTTATGTCAATGTTCTTGAGGGGGAAAAAAAGAAAGAAAGAAAGAGTATTAAAACCCTCAAGAATTAGCTCTGCCAGTCTGCCAGGGCTTGTGTGGCTCAGGTGGGTTGGTTGTGTTTTGGGTTTTTTACAATAGCTTTGAAGAAATCAGCAGAGAAACTGAGCAGCCTAACAGTAAAGTTCTGTGGTGAGAAACCAAAGCACACTCTTGTGGATGCCAACAGAAGATGTAATGCTAAGCAAGTCACTTACATTCTAGTTTCATTCCAGGTAATATTCAGCTCCCTCTGCCCCTCTAAAAGTGTGAAACTGGTGTGTTTAAAGGTGCAAAATGAAGTGCTAGAGATTTGGTCCAACTGTACACACCAAGACAGTAAAGCAAATGAGTTAGACAAAAGCCCAGAATCCCTAGGCCAGTATCTCCATTACCCCAAAACTGAACTGTTCTGCTTTGACTGCATTCATCTGCAGACAGAATTCCTCATCAGGACAAATATTTGTTCTTCTAAGTAAANAGACAGTAAAGCAAATGAGTTAGACAAAAGCCCAGAATCCCTAGGCCAGTATCTCCATTACCCCAAAACTGAACTGTTCTGCTTTGACTGCATTCTGCAGACAGAATTCCTCATCAGGACAAGTATTTGTTCTTCTAAGTAAGCCATTTCTACACAGAAGCTTGGACCAACGAAACCACCACCAAAACTGGAACTGAATTTGGAAATGAAGATGTTCCAAGAGAGTTAATACTGATGGTGGCAGGGAATGGTTATGCTTGGGACTGAAATTGGAACCTGAAGGCTTGCACTGTTGATCTTTGAGTTCCAGTAGGAAGCTCAGTGGATCTGGTAAATTCATCTCCTGAGATTGTACACATTACTGTAACAGGAGTCAGCCCAGGGCAGAAGAGCTAGCAATAAGATGCCTCAGTGACCTCTGGGGTTAGTGTAGACTTGGCTGTTGGCAGTCAAACAACGCAAAGAGGCCAAGTGGAGAGCAGTCAATTTAAACTCTAATTAAGAAACAACCAGCAACAACAAGCCATAGTTTATCTTTTAGACCTTTCTGGAGAAATAGAAATGTGCTTTAATATCCAACTCACTTCACTGAGCTTAAGCAGAAGCTAACCAAGTCCCCTACCCAGCTTTCAAAAGATTTTGGTGCAGCAGAACCATCACCTCCAGCCACAGAACTGCAGAAACATCATCAGACCTTTCACCTGGCAGCTATTTAGTAGCCAGCCCCTTGCTCTGACAAGGCACTAAAATTGTCCCAATGCTGAGAACTCCATCCAGAATCAGTGGTACTGGGCCCCAGCTGGGAACCAAGGCAACTGGACCCCTTGTCAAGGCAGCGATTTGGATTACAAATGAAAAACAACTGCAGACCCCTGTGACAGAGGAAGAAAAGCCACAGCTAAAGCCAGTTTCTGGAAGAATGTGAGGGAAATCTCCATTTCCTGCTCAGCTTTAGCCCTCTCCTACAAAGCCCACCCAGCACAGGTCCAAGCCCTGGTGCTGCAGGCTACGTGCTGGGGCTCACAGTGCCAGGGCAGCGGTGGGAGCCTCGCCTGCCGCCTGCTGCCTGCCTGCACACGGAAATGGCATTGTTGGAGACCCCCAGTCTGTGGGAATGTGCTCTTCACACAGCTTCCTCAAGCCACAGGGGTGGGAAAACTGAAAAGCAAGAGGAAAGGAAAAAAAAAAAAGGAAGAAAAAAAAAAAGAGGCAGCAAAACTGAAGCTTTCTCCTCCCTTTCCCTCCAAAGAGACAGGAAATTGAACTGAAACTGATGCTCGGTTAGAATTTTTTCGATGTTACTTAAATTAGGCAAACAAATGCAAGGCACAGGAGGAGGCTACAGGGGAAAACATCACTGTTAGAGCTAAGAATTTCCCATTGGGTCTGGTTACAAAGTCGTTTCTTGAGAGGGTCTTTCCCCACTGAGGGGCACCACCTCCATGCCAGTAAGATGGATCAAGGCAGAGAGTGAGGCTTTTTCATCTTCCACTCCTTGATGGCAAGCTGGGTACTGAGCTGTGAACAGTCATCTTTCCTCTGCCACACAACCTACTGAGGGACAAAAACTCAGTCCTGGCTCTCATCTCTTGGCTGATGTATTCTCCCTCCTTCCCCAGGATGGCAATGATGTGGGCAGGGGAGAAGGCTGTCAGCTGGCAGTGTCACAGTTCAGTTACATGCACAGTTCAGACATACATGCATGGAGCCAAGCTATTAAAATACACCCTCCCAGTGCAAGGACTCAGAAGCATGAGCAGATCCCCAGCTCAGGACTACAAGCAGAGCTAGGACATGCCTTATTTAGCCAGTGAGGAGTGCTGAGTAACAGCCCTCACACAACAGCTGCCAGTCTAGTAACTGAGTGCTGGATGTAGCTCCACCAAGTACCTGCTGAGCCCTGTCACTACCATGCAGCTCTCTCACAGCCCAGGGGACCACTAAAGCCAGCCAGCAGCCACTGCACAAACACCTTGCACTGACAGCACCTTGTCTCACAGACCTCACAGGGTGGCTCCACACATTTCAGAGGAAGCACAGCAGTATTTATTTGAACACATATGACCTTGAGCCTGAACACCACCCTCACTGAAGCCCCGATGAAATCTCTCTCAGAGGGAGGGAGTACAACCAGGAGTGCTCCCCTCCAGAAGGCAGAGCCCCTTTCACAGGTCTGTAAGGATACATCCTCACCCCAACACCTGAGAAAGGAGAAGGGGACAGAGCTGTGCTGAGGATGGGAAGTGGAAGTCACCTTCCTGCAGAAATAAGAGCTGCACAAAGACCCAGGGAATGCTTCATTCCGCACGTCAACGCTGCCCCAAAGGGCCGCTTCACCAAGCTGCCCTGCAGGTTTGGATGGCTCTCACGACAAGCTCAGAAGACCCTACTTTTCCAAACCTTCCTGCAGGGTCCAGTTTACACTAAGTCAGTGAGCAGAAAACAAGCCCATCACCCCAGAACCTTCATGTAGCCAGAGAAGCTGAATCCAACACAGCGGAAGGAAACAATTAAAAGGGACTGGTTTCTGTTTCCAATTGCTGTGAGCATTATGAATTATTATTACCTCTCAGACTAAAAAAGTCTAATATTGGTCAGACACGAAAAAACAAATCCATCAACTGGACAGGCTGTCATTTGAACTGAAAGTGTCATTTTTTCTGAGAGGCTCTGAGCACAGAACTGGCACAATTTTATTTCCCAAATGCTTTTAACTACTTGTGGTTTCTTGAAAAACCTTGGTCAGTATAATGAAATCAATCTTGCATTAAGCTTTTATTTCTCAAAGAACTGATGGTAAACAGAGCAGCAGCCTCAAGTCTCTGACAGAATTTCTTCTTTGTTACTGCTTTTATTAAGTAATTGGTTCTATTAAGATAATTCTGCTGGAATCTCATCTGGATTTCTTCTTCAAGCCACTGCAGACCACAAAGCACTAAAGCAACTGAAAGACAGTTTAGGATATTGTCAAATGAGGAATAAGCCTTTCCAGAGATGGGTGAACTAGAAGTTTCTCAGTCCTTGTCTATCAATGTTTAATACTTGGGATGGGAGTAAAGTCAGCTCTAGTAGTGGGGAGAGACTTTTGTCTTTGACTAAAGGCAGTTCTATCAAAAGGAGTTAAGCATCAGGTTGCTGCCACAGGTAGCTCTGTGGAGGACACCTGAGTAGGAATAAAAAGCAGAGTTAAAAATCTGTGAGCCTTTCTAGAGACGGAGCTTAAGCACCTAACATTTTAGCCACTCCAACGGACCCATCCTATGGTCCATTTGACAGCCATCTCAAAGAGCAGAAAAACAGATGCCAGAGGACCCTGGTGGATCCACAACCAAAAAGCGTTTCAAGCACGACTCAAGATCTTATTAGTCTGTAGAGTAGAAGCAGGCACCACAAAATGAGTGCTTACCTACCCTCACAGATTTAAAAATAAAGAGATTCTTCCTGAAACAAGGGTAAAATGAAACAGGAAGAACATGAGCCATCAGCTGAGGCTGAAATACAGGAGTAACAGCCTGGCTTTGAATATGGATCAGAAGGGATCCTCACAGCAAAGGAGGCAAACCGTGTGCTGAGCTGCAGCACCAAGTACAGACAGCAGATCCAGGGAAGGATTCACACACTCTGCTGGCACCTCACAGTCTACACCTGAAATGCTGTAGAGAGCTTTGGTCCTCCCAGTTCAGCAGTCACTGAAGAATTAAAAAGGGTCGAGCAGCCAACTGCCAGATGATTAGAGAACTTGCCAGAAGGGTGAGGAATTTGCTGTATCCAGCCTACAGAAGATCCAGGAGAGGTGTAATTGGTCTTCCAGTGTCTAAAAGGCACGAAGATGGAGGTAGTCCCTTCACAAGGACATGTGGTGACAGAACAAGACTCTTCCCTTCTTTCTAGGGAAGAAAAATCTTCACCATGAAACAATGAAGCACTGGAATAGGTTGCCCAGAGAACTGGAGCCACCTCCCTCACTTGAAACATTCTAGATTGTTTAACAGGGTTCTGCATAACATCAAAGGGCTCTCCCAACCTATGACTTCTCTGGAATTCACAGTTTTAGGTCGCTTTCAACCAAATATTAACTCCTGTAACCCAGTGAATCAACTGGCTTCCTCCCTCAACCCCTCGGGAATCTCCGCAGCTAAAAACCCCACCCTGACTACAGAAACCTACAGCTCCAACCCAAGAGCAACGCTGGTTTACCTCTCTCTTTAGTGGGCAAATCCACAGCTATCTCTGTCTCCCTGAACTAGGTTCACCACAATTTGAGCAGAGGAACATCCTGCAGAGCAGCTACTTCTCCATCCCTTGCTCTGCACAAGGAGAGGTTCCCGCATGCTAACTGAATTTAGCTCACAAACGAGTTAGGGCACAGAGAAAATAAAAACATGTGTCTGTGTCTCTGGTGGATTGTTTAATGAAATAAGTGGGCTGAGAAAGCAAAAGCATTCATATGATTCTGTACTATAATATATTAAACCATCAAAACAAGATTAGAGGTTGAAGTGTACAGAGCTTGGCAGGTTTCTTCCCATGGCAGAAAAATCACCGCTCAAAAGCTTTTCAGGCTTTACATGCACACACACACAGAGAAACCTTAAAACATTAGAAAGGTAAGCTACAAAAGAACTACTGCCCATGCTCCACTGAATCAGGGTTCACCAATTCTCAAAGTATGGAATAAAGTTGAGGCTACCAGTTTTTCTGACAGCAGATGAGAACAGAAAGGTCTTTCTGCAGCAGACTTAACAGTAGTCCCAACAACTGTCTCTTCCATCTGCCAAGGCAGTAAACAGCAAATATCGACCATCCAAACTCTTAAATATTGACTGTTAATGTTTCTCTCTTCAGTTTGGCACAAAGAAGAATCATAAAAGGAGCAGTCATTCTCAAAAAAACACAGTAATAGCTTTGGCCATTAACATCTGAAGCACTCAGAGAGATTAAGAGAGCTTCCTAATTTATTCTCAGTTCAGTGGTAATTAAGTCGAAGAAGCTGACAAGTCTCTTGTATGGGAATCCAATCCAAACAGCAAAAGGAAGCATGTCCTTCCTCAGCTCAACAGCTTTTGGCTAAAGCATCACAGCTCACACTGAGAAGTGTTCTGGCAGCACCACTGCTCTGAAACAGCAAGCAGAGAGCAGCAGGGAAAGCAGGCACGGGCGGGAGCCAGCCCTCCAACACAGGCTTTCACATGCATGCAGCCTGCCCCTCCTGTCCTGTTTTCTTACAGCAATGTAACAACTTGAGGGGAAGATGTCAGCTTAGTGCTGACAAAGCCATGTACACGAGAACGGGTTTTAAAAGAAGCAACTCAAACCATCCTTTACCTTTAGCTTTGTTACTCCATGCCTACTGACTAGCAGTGAAAGCATCGCTCAGCACAGCAGCTGGGGCAGGTCCAGTTCCCACCCAAGTACACTGCTTTCATTGCTTGTTGCTGTCATGTAGGGAACAGGGGTTAGTTTTGTTGAGACAGGTAGCTTGGATCTGTGTAGCAGGTAAAACTCCAGCGGTCTTTGCGGGTGAGGCAGCACTGCGTGAATTAGAGGCCTCCCCAGTAAGGAGGTTTTCCAGCGTTTCTGCAGTTAGGAAGCACGGAGAGCCTAAAGAAAGGCTAAAAGACAAGCAGCCCACTCTTGCTGCTATCTTGTGGCAGTGGCCTTGTTGGGGTCAGGCTTCTAGAAGTGAATTGTCTCTTGATGCTGACAAGCAATGGCAATAGTGCTGGAGATAAGGAGAGGTAAGGCTCTTCTCCAGATGCCACAGGCAGCTCTCCGCCTTGCTTGGACTGTTCTCAGCTCGCGACTCAAAATGAAAGTAGCTCAATGCTCCACAACAGCTGGACAGGATTACTTGATGCTTTGAAGCTATCTGGAGTTTATGACAGTTTTATGACACTGCACATATTCCAGAAGAGCAAGGAGGATTCTCTTCTCTCTGGAAAATGCAACACTTGGCGCTGCACTCGGCATCAGCTGCTGAGCAAAGCCAAACACCAGCACAGTTCAAGCACACTGGGCCTGTTTGTCTGAAATCTGAAGGTGATTTGCTCCTCCTTTATCTAAATGCATAAAAATACCACTCTTATCTTCAGACAGCAACTCTCCTCTTTCATGGTTGAGGGATCTGCTCAGCCCCAAATTCAGCTCAGTACCTCAGTGAGCACAATGCTGTCTAGACTGAACGGGCTCTAGATGAGAGTTAATATAGAACCTGCCTGCTGTTAGCACTGCAGTGACCTTCTGCAGATCACCATTCTCCAAACCTCAGCTTCAAGGAGAAATCGTGCTTGCAAACAACACAACAGCACAGATATTAAAAGCAACACCACAGGGAAAAAGCCATGCAGAGTTTTACATCACTAGCAATTTCTTTTCTTTTTATTAGCTTTTTGTATCTTTTTTTTTTTTAGGTGCCCTTTAAAAAAATACCAGATTTGGAACAGAGCTAAATATTGTTTAACAGCTACTCCATTTCAAGAAATCTATTCATTTATTCCTTTCTGAATCTGCTTCAATAAACCAAGAACACTGCACAATAAAGTCATTTACTTCTCCTCAGGGCTAGGTATTAGCTTGTCTCATAATGCACTCACACAAGAGGAGGTCTTCTGATACCTTTCAAAACCTTGCCACGTGGAACTGTTTGTCAGAGGTGGAAAGTGGAATTTGGTGGAAACGTCTGAGTGTGTGCGAAGGGCTTTAAAAAACAAACCCTTCCACCACAATGGCCTGCAATGACAGCTTCACTGCACCAGCATTTTGGAATTACTCAGCATTCACAAGACACTGAGCTTCTAGACCAGATGCATTTAGACTTCCAATCAAAAGCTTGAAAGTCATTTCCTAGAGAGGACAGAAGTTGTTGTTCTTCCCTTTTACTCGAGCAGACAAAAACCCACAAGTTGTATCAAGTGATTAAGTAGTACTCGACTCAAGGAAGCCTTCCCCCTGTGAGCAGCACAGACCTTGGTGGGGGAGGTTTTTTGGTTGGTTTTCTCCTGAGTATTCTCAACACCCAAAACCAAAAGCAGCTTGAGAAGCAGAGCTGCCTAAGGACAGCGTTCACTGATGTGCTGCTGCTCATTCCTGAGACCAAGCCAACCACACCACTCCTCCTCTGTGGTATTTTGACAGCTCACCTGCAGCTCAGAACAGTTTGAGCAAAACCTCTGAAATTAAGATTTGCCTCTGGCTGCTATTTATCAGCCCATGTATAAAGTAGAGATTCAGCTGTTCCCAAGATCCAGCACAACAGACAATCCCATTCCTTATTCTAACATTTGTCAGGTTTGAATCCATGGAGTGTTAAAACAGTTAAAACTAAGTGAAGCTTCAATTACAATAAATCCTTATCTGAGACTGATAACGTTGTTGAGAGGCCAGAGAAGCACAATTTACAGTGAGTATTAGGCTAGATGTGTTTAAAGCTTGGGAACACCCCTAACAGAGTGTTCAGCTGGAACTGAATTTCAGGGGATGGGAAGAATAATCAAATTCTGTACAATGAAGAAATGAAAAATGAGGGTGCCTAAAGCAAGAGACATTCTTCTCCAAAGCCTAACTTAATATCACCTGCTGCTGTTATGCTCCTCTTTCAGAAGCAGACCTGTACTGGTTCCAGAGGTGCTCTATGCTCTGGTTTCTCAGTAGCAAGACAGTCAGACAGCCAAGCACATTAAGTCTTGAACCCTCTTTGTCAAACTCAAGTAACGACAAGCAGCAATCTCTCAGATCCAAAGGCATCCTCTTGCATGTGCACACAACCACAGACTGACAAGTTGGGAATACCTTCCGTGACTCTTCCAACCCAGATAAGGAAGATGTCAAATTCACCTCTCATTTCAAGACAATAAGGGAAAATATTTTTGCCTTCAGTTTTAGAGGATTGATAAGGAAATCTAACATCCTGCCTTTCCCAGCACGTGGGGAAGGAGAAAGGTCCTTTCCACACAGCAGCTCAGCCTCAGAAATAGCACAGCTTAGCACCAGACGTGCCACAGGAAGAGGGGGAGGGCTGCTGTCACAGCCTGGCCATTGTCCTGGAGACGACTTTTCCTATGGATGGGTGACCATCCTGTTATGCAGCTCTCCACTTCCTCCTGCATTGTGAGCATCAAGTCATGGAAAGAGTCAAGTTCTGAAGCCGAGGATTGTGTTGGGAACTCCAAACGCTTTCAATACAAGTTAACCAAACAAATACATCACGGGCAGACTATTAACATCCTGGTTTAGTTTGCTGAAGCCACTATTCTTTTGCAAAAATAATGTAATCAGGAGCACTCTGGAGAGTTATCTTGTTAGTTCTCTTGGTTTCTGATAACATTTGGGCTAACTGAAAAAAAAAAATAGTCTGGAACTGCAGGAGAATGCCAAGTTCAAAATGCAAGACAATGCAACCTTCGCAAAACAAACTGTCCACAAACAGAGACTGAACAGAGGCCTGCTGAAAGGTCCAAAACCCCTGCACAAACAGCCAAAGAAAAGCCTCTGCAGTCTGATCTGCATTCGGGACACTCTCACTGGCACCTTCAGCTGCTGAAGTCCCCATCAGCCTTTCAAGAGTGCCATCTGCAGCAGGCTGGTTTAAGGTGCCTCAAGAGCAGGTCAGCTGCCCCCTTAAGAGAAAAGCGATTCTCAGCACGGTGCAAGGTGAGTTAAGAGCTGTTAATGGTGGTTAGTTAGGACTGGCAGCAGGTGTTCCCAGGACAGAGTACAGGACATGCCAGTGCCATTGCAATCTATGCAGTCAACTGTGGAGCAGCCTGCTTTATGCCACTGGCAGGCTGTGCAGGAGTGCAGCCAGAAGCATGCAGTGTTACCTGATAGCCCTCCGTTTTTTTCTGGCACCACTTCAGTAAGGCGTTTCTCTTGGATCCTCCATATTCTCTGGCTAGAGCAGACAGGGGATCTTTCCTCTCTTCCCTAGGAACAAGGCAGAAGTGCAACACAGAACTTGTAACATTATCTTTTGCAAGAGAAAGTTACCTCCTAAAAGCTCAAAAAGGATAAATTACTGTCCCAGTGAAAATAGTAGAGTGCAGCATTATTGCCTGAAAAGCAGAATACAGAAATACCTGCAGAGATGGAAGAGTTATTTCAAAGTAATTCTTTTGTTAGCAAATCATCCTCCTTCTTTCAAGCCAAACCTTTTCCCCTACATCTTTCAACCTCAATGATACCTTTTCTAAGGGTTCAGAAAATGAAACTCACAACATGCTAAGGTCCAGCTTGAACCATTAAGGCAACTCAAGTGACTTTATTTTGTATTTAGAAAGAGAAGAAGTTGATGCTATCTCTGGCAGCTCACGGCTGATTACAAATGTCACCTTGAAACAAGTTTGCATACGAGCAGTGTGCACAGAACATTGGCCTGGGATCTGGAGTTCTCAAAAGAGAGGAGGGAGATCTAAATGAGCTGATCTGCCATTTGATCCACGGCACAGCAAAAGCTATCAAGTAACCTCACTACCAGCCTGGCAGAGCATCTGAAGTAAATTTTTTTTTTTTAAAGGAACGGTTGGGGGAGGGGAAAGAAAGAACAACGTTGCATGAGTTGGACATTTTTTTCAAGTCTTACATCATCAGCATCTCCCTACCAGGTTTCAGAAAGGGCTGCTTAGATAAAAGAAAATCAGTCCTGGAGGTTAAGACTTCTGTATCAGCCTCGTAACATGATTGAGTAGTTCTGTAGCTACTGTAGTGAGCACTCTGACCAAAGGACTGGGTATGCTGCCATGACGGAGCTGTCTTGCTGGGTGTGAAGTCTGCCTGCAGTTGATCCTATTTTCAATGCTTTCCATTTGGAAATGTCAAGTATTTACCAGTGAATGCACACTGCAAAGATCTCCTCATCTGCCATCTCTAACAAGAGTTCTCTGCAGGTGTAAGCAAGACCCTCCCAACACCCATCAGGATGATACCCGAGTGACTCCTTTGGGGTGCTTCCAAAAGGACACACAGATTGTATCAGTGGCTCTCAAATCTTCCACTCTTTGTTCTTTACAACCCATTTAGCCACTGGAAAGAGGGACGGAATGTGGAAATGCAGAGTATTTGCAGGCATTCTCTGCTGCAGACTTACAGGTAGCAGCCCTCCAGGTCCTGCTAGGGAAAAAGCAAGCATGCAGGGAATGTGGATTTCTCCGTGCATGTGTGCTACCAAAGGAACACCAGAGACCGCTCCACGCACTCCCATCTGTCACTCAACACATCAAAGAGAACATGTGCCAGCCTGCAGGAAGGCTTCCAAGGCACTCATCTTAGGTATATGCATTGCAGTTTGCTTGGCTGCCTTCACTGAAATACAGATGGCAAGATCTGAGTTGCTTAGAAAGAGATAACATTTGAAACAGCCATGAAAATATGCACGGCAGAGGAGTCAACAGGAAGCAGAAAGTGCCTTTCAGCATGCAAGACAGCAGTGGGAGCCTTCCAGCCTCACTGCTAATCTCAGACATTCGGCAGGACGAGGGAGATGCTGATGGGGAATCTTAAATAGGAAATAAAGTATGAATGGATGACTGCATCTGAACCCCACAGGCACCACACAGCCACAATGATACTTCAAGAAATTCTGTACTTCAGCTCTTCCAGCAGTCCCTGCTTCAACAACCCAAGTTGGGGCATTTTTTACATCAATGACTGAACCAAATAACAATGGGAAGGTTATGCAGCACTGAAGGGACTTCAGAATTGAGATTTGGGACAACTCAGGAGAACTCAAACTCAATCTCCCTTCCTTTTATGCTCACCATACTGCTCAGCCAGGAGTGAGCTGCACAGTCTGTTCTCAGGTTGCAGTGGAAGCACATGGTTTAGATCAGGTTCTCACAGCTTTGAAAACACTGCTGAAGAAAATAAATCAGCCTATGTTGTATGGTGACAATGAGGAATGGGCTGACAAATAAATCCTGTGAGTTAGAGCATGAGGTCAGTTCCATTCCAAATCAAAGGGCCAGCGAAGCACAGGGGATGGCAAACCACAAGTGTTTTAGTGCACTGCAGCAATAACTGTTTATTCTACACCAACTTCCAGAAGGTGGTAGAGGAACAGAGAGAAGCCTGAGCACAAACTGCAGCCCAGCTGCGATGTTCCAAAGATGGTTCCAGAGAGCCTGCTCCTCACCACACAGCTCTGCTGCAGACTCCACTGCCAGCTCCTCTGGCAGCACTCAGCACTGCAGCTAATGGCCAGGTGGCACAGCAATGATGTCAGAACTGTCACTGCACAATTTACCTTCAAGTGCCACCCTCTCTAATGCAGGTTGCCAGTAAGCAGTGTTATACATTACCAGGTCAAAGTTCACCTACAGGTGTTTTAATGTTTTTTTAATGGCTGGATGTACTCGGTCTAGCTGTAGGTGCTAGCACACACACACTCACTACTAACCAACGCTAGGAATGTACTCACAGGTCCAAACTCCATTTAATTTGTGGCCAGAGAAAGGAGAGCAGCAGAGGCATGCCTCTGCTGGCTGCAGAGAAATCCTTGTCAACAGCTCCCACAACTAAAGAACTTGCCAATTTCTACTGTAATTATGACATGCTGCAAATGCCTCAGAAGGTTGAGGGTTTCTGCTTTGAGGGTTTCTGCTGGACAAAAGCTTTGTCAGGAAGCTCTGTGTTAAATGGTCTTGAGAAAGCAATTTACCCTTTGCCTGCCACTTTCCCAGTCAGTGAAGCAGGGTTCAGCACAAACTTCACACAAAAGATTTGTTCAACATGCCAATAACACCATGAGTTTGGCTTTGTGGCATTTGACCTAGATGACATTAGTGATGACTTTGCTTGGTTTGCTAGCAGAGCTCAGTTCTGCTCTTAAACTCTGAGCTCTAAAAAGCCTCTCTGCTGGCCTGGCTTTTAAGACACACAGCGAGCTGCAAAAACCTGACTTTCTGAAGCTCTCAAAGACTGTGATTAGTGTGGGTGGCAGCAGAGCCTGCAGCCTTATTGCCAATACCATAGAGCAGATGCAGACAGGCAGCTATGGAATGAAGACACTTGAGTGCACCGCAGAAAAGCTGCTCACCTGATTCGGCTTCTGGCGGTAGGGGTGACTGAGGCGGTTGGAGAAGAGGAGAGGGACAGCTGCGGGGAGGTGGTGCCCATTGCCATGAGGGAGGCTGGAGATGCTCCATCTGGGGCACTGATATCCCTCTTGATTTCTTCACTGCTTCTGCGAGAGACTAAGCAGAGAATGCCCACGTATTTATCACTTGCCCAGGGAAGGCTTCAGCAGCCGTGCCCAGAGACCCACACCCGACACTGGGCTTCAGCACCTTTCCTTGACACTTTCCCCTCAGGAAACGTCCCAGGCTTAGGCTGTACTGCCAATGTGTGATTCAGCCAGTGCCTCGAAGCAAACAAATGATTCTTCATGTAGTATCACCGCTGGGATTTGAAGGATTCAATGAATGAGGAGGAGTTTTGATACAAAATCACTTACTCTAGTCTAAGTAGTTATCTTGCTAATCTTCGAGCAGTTAAGCAAAGAGAAACCAAAGCCAGAACAGTTTAGAGATGACAGCTGCTTTACTTCCACTTCATTTTCATCAAGAACTGGCACATCTGTCATGGTCTGGACATTATTAAATATCCTCAAGTACATCAGAGACTGATCCAAGACCATTTAGCTGCATTCCACACAGCTTGCTTCATTTTATCAAAGGCCAAATGATTTTTCTTCTGAATGATGAATCTTAAAAGATTTGGTTTTTTAGAAGCCCTGCTGGTACTGAGATGTCAGTTTGGCAGTAAACTAACACTCCCACCACTCTGTATCAACTTCTAGTTAGCAAGTCTATTTCTCAAAACTCCAACATTAGCATCCAATGTGCACTGTGAGTAATACTAAAGAATCTCTGTGGGTTATGCCAGTCACAAAATGGACAATTAAAAAAAAAAAAAAAATCACTGAAAGCATTCTTCTGTCCTACAGAACAGGTAGAACTTTTGCTAGGTAATATGCAAACCCATTCCTACATGGATAATGATGCATCTGTTACCCAGAAAAGAACAATCCTCTAATTTGAAACTATTAATTCTTTCCACAAAGAAAAATGGAATTGCTCAGAGAAGGAGAAAAAAAAGGTAAGCCTACATCCAAGCAGTAAAAAGTGACAGGCAGGAACAGTTTCTTTCCTCACATATATCTCCAATACAAGGAAAGATGAGACAGAAGTCAACTGTTCCATGCATAACTCATGCATCCACTGGCTTGGTGCAGGCCTGTATGTGACACTAGAGCAGCAGACACAAGGAGTCTCTTGGGCTCCACGTGACCCAGCAAACCAGACAGCAGCTTACCACTGGACCTCAGCTCCTTCCCCCAGACTCCAACAGAAAAAGCAGGTGTTCCAAATATCCAAAGAGAACTTTTGTGACAAGAACCAAAGCTCTCTCTTGAAAAAAATTAAGTAGTTCTGCAAGTACAGCACTGAAATGAGAATTCCTGGTGAAACTAATGAGCTAAAGACTGTGGCATTACCAGAAATAGATTTGGCACTTTCCATAGCGGGCACCCTTGGCAGCGATGCTGGCCTGCTGGTAGAGGATGTTCTCAACAAATGTTCTGGGCAAAGCAAAGGAAGAGAGAACACTGTTAACAAAGACTCCATTTCAGTGTAAAACATTCAGGTCTGAGTAATGAATATGGTTTAGCAGTGCCTGAGTCTGCCTGGTTTAGTGAGAGCAACTGTTTGTATCTGTATGGCAGACAAGGCCTCCATTTGCTCATTATCAGTGAAGTTCTCTATCAATACATCATGACCTCCTTAATCCTTCTCCCCTAAGGACTCTTGGCCTTGCCTTGGTCTATAAAAACCAAAAGGCTGAGCAAGGACTCCTTAAGTAGCACATGGTCAAAAATGTGCCATATGCCATTCCCAGTGTGGCCTGGGAAAGTAAATTGTCCCCCAGCATCATTTTCTTCCTTTGGTTTGTTGTTGGATTTATTAATTTTTAAATCAAAAGATGCTTTTTTCCTCATCCATGCAGTGAAGCCCAAAAAGCTTCCTTTTCACACAGTGTACAAAAAGATTAGTTCTGTTTGCTGCCAATGAGCAAAAGCAAATTACAAATCAAATCAAAACCATTTCCTAGTACTGAAGAAATATTCCTTCAGATAAAACCTTTAGACTGGAATCAAACTTTGACAGACTCCTATGTAGAAACAGTTAGAAATACTACTTGGAATATTAAAAAAAAATAATAATGGAAATGAGGATTTTAAAAAGTAAGCCCTCATTAGATAGCTGAAAACATGACACTGCTGCAGAGCTGCTTTAAAATCTACATGGTTAGAAGTAGGAATTCTGTCTGGGACACTCCACTGGAGTGCAGCCCTGCTCCTGGAAACATAAAACCCACCTAAAGCACAGACCTCATCTTGTGTTTAAGTTTATGTCTCCCCTTGACCTCTGTAACAATTGAAGAATCCTAAGCTATCTTCTTGGAAAGCCATTTCAATACTCCTAAAAATATCCAGCTTTCTAAAATTAAAGCTCCAGCTGCATTGTGCAAATAACCTCACTGTACAAATAACCTCAGTGTGCATCCAACAAAAGCAAGAAGGAAATCTGGCACACACAGGTTATTATGGACTGCTACAGAAAAAAAAACCAACAGGCCTTTAGAAAGTATCGGGCCTCGAGAACACCAAACTGAGAGGAAATATTCAGCCTGGAGTCATATGGGGATTATCTTGAGAAACATCTACCCAAAAAGCCCCCCTGAAGCAGGCATTAATCAGAGAGCTACACCCACCACATGATAGCTATTCATTCTCACAGGAAGAGCATATTGTGAGCAGGGCTTGGAGAGACAAAACAAAGTTCACAGAACAGGGAAATATTGGGAAACAGATAAATCAACACTCAATTTCTTCCCCTTCCATTTTTCATCTGGTTCCTGAAGATTCAATACTCAACAAGTTGGGCTCTCTTTATTCCCATGAACTGCAATGCCAACCATCAGCCTTGTTTTACTCTGGGCGGGGGGAAAAGCCCTGCATACAACACAGAACCCCAGAGGTGTGGATTTTGAATAGCTAGGGGCCAGCTGCAGGACATGTCCCTGAAAGCATCTTAGCTTGGTTTGGCCTCAGTTTGTGTGCAGTCAGAGCCACGCCAAGCATCAGCATGCAACCAGGGGCTTGCTGGATACTCCAAAAAGCATCTTTATGATATGTCACCATCAGAAGAAACAAGGAATAAAACCTTGAGCTCGAGATAGTCTACGAAAAGATTATTTTGATGACTAAAAACATTGTTAATGCTTTGGATATGATACAAATTGATGCTGACTAGGAATATGGCATAAATTAATGACACAAGTTGAGTTTTAGAGCACTAACAGCACGGCTGACAACAGAGTGACCTTGACTGAATACCTTGAACAGGGATTTCAGCATAGCTCGGCCTTTTGTCTGTCAGTGTGGCAAGGGGTTTTGAAGCTGAGATTGGTCCACTTATAGAATGCCTCTGAAATGGAAAAATACTCATGTTAAGCAGAAAGGTGAAAACACATCCAAAGGGAAAGGCAACAGCAGCTTTAGAAACTCAGATACAACATTAGCACTGCCTTAAAAGACCTAGAAAACCTACAGAAGCTTTAGAAGTACTTGGTGAGAGAGGCTGTGCCCACTGATCTGCCAGCTGACTGTATGCAGACACACACTGAGCATGGACAGTGCAACATCCACCTGCTCAAACCGAAACCTCTTCTTCAGATCAATGCTGCTAATGAAGGCTGGGAAGTCTCTCCTCATTTTCGCATGCATTTTCACCTTCCTTTCTATTTTGTTTGTACAAAGCTGTTCTGGTTCAGAGGGATCTGTTGAAGCTGAACAGCCTCCTGCATGGAGCTGAGAGGGTAGTGATGGATCTGTGGCACTAACCTGTGCCTCTACAGCCTTCTGCCTTTTCCTGGAAAACCAGCATAATGCTGCACTGGTTGCAGTGCCACCAACTGCCCTCTGCTAAGAAAAACAGTTACCAAAACCTACCTGCTGCTGTTCAAGACCCACAGAAAGCCACCTGTAATCACTGCCTTTTGTAATTAATCAAAGAGCTTACTGCAAATTTTATTCACCCTGTCCTCTCCCATAGATCCCAATATTTAATCATAATCAGCCAGTAATGCATTTATTCCAAAAACTCAGCTCTGTGTCTGCCCCAGGATGAGGTGAGAAGGTTAAATGAGCCTTATCTTTGTAAGATAATAAAGCTCAGGTGCTCCCCACACCAAATCCTGCAGGCTTGACAGACAAATCCAGAACTGGGATTAGAAAAAGTTAACAGCATAGAGTCTGCAGCATCCCATAGCACAGGCAGTGTTCCAGAGCCACTTACTGATCGTGTAAGTCAACCTGCAGCTGTGCTTTTGGGAACCAGATGGAGAACATAACTGCCACCATGGCAGGAAGGTCAGCCTAGCAAACCCCTGCACACACTACACAGGCTTTAAATGTCCAGATAAAAGTGACTGCAATTGAGTCATGCTCAGATGTCCCTAGCACTGCTTCCCATAAGAGCTGGCACTTCAAGCCTGCATTAAAGTTCAGCCACTTAGGAAAACATTTGATTTTTTTAAGTAAAGGACAAGGCAGGTACCAAAGTAAGAGCTGTTTGGTGCCACTCCTCTACTCACCCCCAAGGAAACTGCTATAGTAGTTAAATAAAGAGGTCAGAAGATGCCACTCTGGTTAGCTTTGGGACTGTCATTACAGTATAGTAGAGAGCTTCAGCCAGAAAACCCAGGGAGCAAGCCCAGTGCTGACTAACCAAGCACCTTTGTCACCCTCTCTGATTCTGGCTATCCCTGAAGAACAAACAACCTTTACAGCTATTCCCAGAAAGAGGTTGCACTGCTCAGCTCATAACCTGCTGTGCACTGGCCGTCTCCTTGCTCTAAAGCCAAGTGTTTGTCTTTTAGCTGCTGTTGACACTGCAGACAGGGCTTACTTTCATTGTGCCTAGCTCCTTATTGCCTGCCTTACTGTGACAACTACCAGTAGTAGCATGGTGACTAACACACTGAAATGAGAGGAAGATGAATCAACTAATGTTTACCTAGCTCCTATGGCATTCTCCATAGGGCAGAGAAACAAAGTTCTTGGGGAAAGCAGTAGAAAGGTTTCATTGTCCTTGGACTCCCCCCTAAGCATCTGCTCTGGTCACTCTCAGTGGCACAGCAACTAAGCTTTGGGCTAACTCAGCAGGGTTGACTTTCCATTCTGAAGAGTATTCACCTTCTGCCTCTCTTCCTAAATTGTTCTGCAGTATGTGCAACATTTAAAAGCAACTGAGATTAATGATAATGAACTCTGCAACACCCCCAGAGATATCAATCCTTCCACCTTCTCACAAGATCTGTAACCGTGGATGGTTTTGGTAAGGTAGGACTTACTAAAATCTTCCTTTCCAACTGCAGAAGAGCAAACATCACAGATGAAACATACAAACAGTCCATAAAACAACACAGCAGAAAAACAAGGCAGTAACATGAAAATAAGGATGAAAAACTGGTTTTGAAACCAAACCTCTTTCTCTCTTGAGCAGAAAATTTTCTTTAAATGCAATTTACATAATTGAGGTCACTAAATCCAGCTGTCTTCTGGATAATTACAAATACTTTCAAGAAAACCACTACCTGCCAGAAGACAATAGAAACCACTTTCATTTACACACCCCTTGCTCCTGGGGCAGTGCTTCCCACTAATGGCTGTCCAGCTGTTAATGACCTGGTTCCACCCCAGAAGAACTCCACATTCACATAATTCTGCCAGATTGAGAACATCAGCTCAAGAGCTGTAAACCTGAGCACGTTTGCAGTATTTGAAGATATTTCTTTGACTCGTGGTTAATTTACAGGAAAATAAAATGAAATAAGCCTTTGGCTTCATCCTAAAAGTCTCCTGCCTGCTGAAGCTCTGCTCTAACCTTCAGAATGTGAGATTGTGTCTCTTCCCACGAGAGCACAGAAATAAACAGAAATGTAAAGACAGATCAACAGGAACAAAGCATCTGTCAGAGAACTTGTCACATCTAACTTTAGAAAACTGCTGTCAGGAGTGGCTGGGCCCCGAGAGGTAGCAGAAGCTCTCACAAAAACATCTGAGGCTATTTACTTTATGAAATCCACTCCTAAATGACTAAAAGCAGCACCAGTGTGAGCGCAGGCGACCAGCCAGTCTGCTCCAGGTGTTGGTGCTAGAGCAATTCAAGCCCATATGGACAGATTCTTCAACGGGCACAGAGAGGATTCAGCACCAAAGCATCAGGCTGACCTCCAGCAAGAACCAAGCTGTGCTGCTTCTGGTTATGACATCTTGAAGGCAGCAGAATTAGTGATGGTAAAGAAGTAAACCAGAGTACACGCTCTGACTTTGTCAATCTGGTCCCTTCTGCTTTGTCTTTAAAGCTGTTGGCTGTTAGCAAAATCTCACTTGATGCAGCCAATGAAACAACAGAACCAGCAGTGCTGTGTGCAGCTGGGCACCAGGGCACTGCTGACCCAGCCTTGGCACACGGAGGCCCCAGCAGCAGCCGAGCAAACCAAGGAAGCTTTCAGAGGGGACAGAATACACGGCACAATCACCAAGTGGCCAAGCTCTCAGTCGGTGCCAAACGATCTAAGATAAATCACTCACAGTAACTTGACTCCCGTCTGGGCAGGTCTGCTATGGGACGCCCAGGCAACATGGGGTACTGACGGCCGCCGACAGACACCCCGCAGAGCCCAGTCTAGTGTCCAAAGGGGACTGCTGCTGTTCCCTTGCCAGGCAGGATTAAACTGACAAACACCAACTCCAGAACTAAGGAACGCAGATAAAGTTTTCCTCTCGTGCTTCTCAGGAGCACAGGATTAGTAAGGGTTGGGCACACAACAACTTCCAAGGGATGTCAATGTGGTTCTCAGGAAAAGACTTTTGCTAGGCTGAACATTTTGGTAGTTAGTCACCTGGGGCAACATCTTATCATTATGGTCCCCAAAGTCAGCCAGTTTGGTGCACTCCCACCTGCAGCTTCAGATGTTCTTCACAAAGGGCTAAGTGCAGCCCCAGGACACTCACCTGCATGGGGGACACAGCCGCAGCCGGGGGAGTCTTCATGGGGCTCGGGCTCAGGGGAGTACGAGGAATGGCAGCAGCAGCAGGGCTTGGAACTAGGTCAAAGAGAAGAGAAGCCATAGTGAGCACTGCACTGTCCTGTAGTGACACAGCAGACTGGCTACAGCCAGCTCTCAGCCTGGCCTTTACATTACTGCTTTTACCAGATCACAGCCTTCAGAATTTCAATGAGTAACTAACTGCAAATCACTCACAAGTATGCCTACACATTTACTCCTCTCTGATTACACTGTCTTGAGCATCTCATCCATGGCAAAAACAGGAGTTTTCTGGGGGTGGACAATGCTGAGGTGCAGCATACTAGTACCCTGTCTGATACAAATGATAGCATTATTAGTTCTCTGATCTCCAGATAATTAAAGAGATGGTAGTAGGTTCCTGGGTCTGCCAGTAAGACAAGACAGGTAACATGGATCACCTCCTCCTCCTCTGACTTCCAGCTGAAGTCCACAGGTAGTACATATTATGGGAGCCCTAGAAATTCTGGGGTTGGACAAATAACATGTTTGAAACTTATGAAACCAGACAAATACAGAGTTGGTGAACCAGACATTTGATTATTTAACAGCATGATTAGACTCTTATGCCGAGGAGGAAAGGAGATAGAATCTTGAAATAAAAGACTGACCAGAAGGGAGAAACGATTTATCATTTCACCAAACTGTCTCTGGCTGTAAGCACCTTTAGCCAGTAACAGATTAAAAAAAATACTCTAAAATTAACACTAGGCAAGGAAAACTTTTTAGGCACCCATGAACAAAGAAAAGCGTGGCACCACGCCATAGAGTTGCCAGCCTGGAGATTCTTCTGCACCAAAACCAGCTGCCATCCACAGCACAGGACTTCTGAGTTCACTTCTAGCCAAGCCTTTCATCAGGGCCTTAGAGTGACAGTATTACTGTAAACACAATTCAAAGCCAAAAGCCCTGCTGAGGGAAATATATGGACCCATACAAAGTCTCATATGCAGTCAAAGACCAGACTCACATGCATCTCACTCCAGAATAATTACTTGGATTTCTCACTCTGCTGAACCAGAGAATTGGATGACAGCAGCTGTTTCCACAATCAGAGTTGTAGTAAAATCCAGTGTCTCAACAGGGAGGTCTTTTTAATATCTTTTTTAGTATCTTTTAATAGATGAGACTGCTTGCACCATATTTTAAGCATTCATCAGCACTACAGACTATAAGAATGTAAGTTATTAGAAGAAACAAACTTGGCTCTTGCTATTAGATGGCTTTCAGAATGCTTAATTTGCTGCATTAAGATCCCATTTTAAGAGTCAGGCTGCAATCAGCTATGCTGCCAGCTACCATTACATGTGCAATATGTGTTTGTGTATTGCTGATACACAGGAGCAGTGAATCAAAGCATTTAGCATATGAGTCAGTGGCAATGCAGCAGTCAAGAAAAATAAAGACAGGACAAAAAAAAAGGGTGTTTGCACTTAACCACAGCGAAGGATCTGTTGTGCACCTTGGTTGGTTTGTTTCAGCCACCACTTACAGGTCATGACAGCACAATAAAACAACTTTCCTTTGAATTAGCAAAGCTATTAGAAGTGTCTGTCAACACATGCAAAACTGTAACCTGGTGCAGGTACCACACCAGCTGAAAACCATTACCTTGGGAGGCACTGTCAAATGACTTGATGAGTGTTTTTACAGTGGGAGTTGGCTCCGAGGAGGTGGAGGATCTGCGACTCAGGCCCATTCCCTGCCTCAGAGCTGCCAGATCTCTCTCGACAGCATTCATGTAATTGTACACTCGACCACGCTCCTCTTCCTGCCTGAAATCAATATGCAGCCCATTTCAAGAACTTAAAAACCATTTTAGTGTGCAAAGTCATAGAAAAATCAACACAACTTTGAAGGCAAATTAAAATCTATGGTCCAAATTGCTCATTACGTTAATCCGGTTTTCTTTCCACTGTAATTGAGGAATAAATTATCACTGCAAATTCCTAGTGTTTGTCAGCTGGAGAGCTTAAGTATCAGGTGAAAATTCTATCCAATCAATTGATTTAAGGCTTAATTTCTGCTCCTATCTCACATACACATATACACAAGGATGGGAAAAACAAGAGCCTTAAATATTTCACATGGAAATAATCAGCTTAGAGGGGAGGATTATTTTTCACCTGCATAAACAGAAAACAATTCCAACGAGTACCAAGGAGGTTCTGGTATCCACTTTTAGGCAACATATGAATCACTTCAAAAAGCACTAATTGGATTTTGAGTACAGAATATTTATAGTGGCTATTGTGTTGTGTCACTCACAAGACAAGAACGTTCAAAGCAATCTGTTTTCTACAGTCTGCAATAAGGAAACATTGAACGATTTTCTGCTTCAGACACTGCAGTAGACTTCCCTACCATCTTCCCTCCAATGCAACAGCTCTACCACTTCCAAGGAATTTGATGCAGGTCCCTCTTTGTTCTTCATCTGCAGTGACTCAAATCTCAGTAGATGTTTGTGTGTAAGTAGTAATGAACATACTGACTGGAACTAGCAGCCCAATTCTACCTTCCAAATTGCAAATCTCAAAGGTTCACTTGCAAGCAGTGATGGAACCATTACAGCTATGGCTGAAATGTATTAGCAAGAATCAAACAACTTAGTTTGGTGATCACCTTATGCTCACCACTCACAGAAATCTCTCTGCTAGCCCAGAGGTAAGCCAGCAAGCTCAGTAGCACTGAGGAAGCTCAAGCACAGTGCCCACTCACAGAAAGGGCATAGGCTTCTCTCCACTTGCTACAAGGGATGGATGGGCTCAGACCGAGCTGTCCCAAGAACAGGCAGCTGGCGCCAGAGCTCTGCCTGCAGGCACTGCCACAGCCTCCCTCTGCAAGCAGCTGGAATGAGGGAGGATGGTTGTGCGAGATAGGAGCATGGGGACTGTTTGCTCAGCCTGGTGGTACAGCTAAGAGAGAAAGTGGATAGGCTAAGGAACACTGGGGAGTTGGAGAAAGATAGACACTGTGACCTCCCTGAGACAGGGACAGCCACCACAAAACAACCCCTCAGAATCGAAGGGATCCAGCATCCTCCCCTTGCCAGCCTTGCAAGGCTCTGAGCAACCTGCTCTAGCTGGAGGATGTCCCTGCTGTCTGCAGGGGGGTAGGAATAGATGACCTCTGGAGGCCTCTTCCAATCCAAACCATTCCATGATTCTATGAAATCATATCCACTTGTTAAACTGGAAAAATCCTCCACTTCAACCTGGTTTGTCAAAAGCACCAAACTCAACTTGGGGTGTATTAAACACAGAGGATAAAGACACAAATATTGCTCTTGTAAGTCTATCTACTTTGAGCCTTTAAAGCTTGCTGCAATACAGATCCTCCCAGTGACAGGATTAGCAGCTTTGAGCTCTCAATGTTAATCAAAATAGTGGATGTCCATAACTGCTGCCCAGCCACAAGGCAGACAACATCCTGTTGTCTCTCTCATACTTGCGAGACTTGATCTCCTCCAGCTCTTTGGTGAGCTTCTCGTTTTTCTCCTGAGCTTCGTGCAGTCGACGCTTTAGGTCTCCTATCTCCTCCTGGGCCTCAGACTTGATATCATTTGCTATAACCACTGCAGTCTGCAGGTCAGCTTGGAACTGACGCCATTCTGCTGACTCCTCCTGAAAGGAAATTCAACTTCACACTTAAAGAATTTGGGAGATGAAAACAGAAGTTTAGAGCAGTGCTAAGGGCATGAGGCATAGCCTAACTAGTCAGTTAAACTGAAGAGAAGTTGTGCTGGAGATAATTAGGCTTCCATGGCCATGAATTTCTTTTCTGCAAGCAAAGAATATGTTCAGAGTGGAAGAGACTCAATCCATCCCTCCCTCCCTCGCCCTGTGGCTCAGAAGATGCAGGACTACTTTCTCCCCAGCCCACAGTCACATCTTTCAGGCCCCACAGATTCTTGTGGCTGCAGGTAGGTAAGTATATTCCCACGGCATGTGCCCCTCCAGAAAACATTCTCTGAATGGTATTTCAGCCCACCCCAAGGCTTTGTCACTTTTCACACACAGCTCTTACAACACTCCAAGTTCACAATTTCTCGAGGTTTTAGGTGTTAACCTACCCGGAGTCTCCTGTGAAGATTCTTTATCTCTCTTTCCATGTCATGCTTTTGGTCCTGAAGTTTTTTAACTGTATCTGAAAAGAAAGTAAAATTATCTGTAAGATCTTATTCAGGGATCTGTTTACTTTAAAAGCAAATGCTTTTAAAACCTTACTCAGAAGATACATTTTTATAATCAAAGCCATCTGGAGAAAAACAGTATGAGCAGAAAGAATGTGACAGCAAATGTCAGTGGGTACATACTTCTCTGTCACTGGTGAGGAGAGCAGCAGAAGCAAGCTCAATTCCTACATAAACCCCAGCCTCTACCCTTCCAAGTATTAAAATGACAAAGCAGCAACAAAGAGCAAATAAACAAGGTAGGTAATTTAACACCAAAGGGTCCTAAAAACATAGATATTTGGTGGCTTTCCCTCTTCAAAGATGAGCTTTGGAAGCTCAGGAAGCCTTTCGATGCAGCTTACTCCTTGCCACAAAGCTGCTGAGATAACTCACAGCCATGCCTTCGACAGAAAACGCTTCTCATGGCCTCAAGGATCTTACTTACCACCTTCTTGTCTATCCAGCTCCTCCTTGAAGATGAACATGCTATATTTACTGGAAAGGGACAGGCATCCTAGAGATCACCATATGAAAGATGAGCTCTCCAATCTGTCAGATGTACAAGGGTCTGCAGCTTGACCAGCACCAGCCTCTGATCCCAGGCAGTCTGACAGCCCAGCACTGCAGTTACCAGTCATTAGTGACTTCATTCAATGCACAAGGACAATGTGACTGATTATTCCAGTCTTATAGCTAAGCAACTCCTCAAGGAGAACTCAGCATAAATTCCTAACCAGTGGCACTTCACTGGATTCCAGGATGATTTTCTGCTCCAGCTTCACATAGCCATTTTTCACCTGTGTAAGCCACAGGCAAACTGACTGAATGCATTTCCTTGGTAGGTTCATTATTCCCACATGTCTGGAAACAAATCTTTTTCTTATGTATTTGAAATGCTCTTTCTACCAAAAGGGTGAAGGTGCTTAATAAATTCAGGCTGTTCAAAAGACAAAACTGTGGCAGGGACCTGTAGAACTGCAGGATAATTGTTTGACTGCTCAGTGTCTAGGTTCATACACACAGGTTGACAGAGTGAAGTTCTGCAGCTCGTTATCCTCCATGGAAAACTTTCAGTGCTTTTATATGGGTCTCAGCTCTCAGGAAGCTCAGTAAACCAGGGCTGCTTCTGAGTTACTCCTCTGCCAAGAGCTACCAGTGTGCTCCCAAGTGAGCCTGTCCCTTCCATACTGCTGGGCTTCTGTCACCAATAAAGCACACAACAGAAACCAGCAAGCGTTACAAGATGTTTAAATCAGTTGCAACAAAGGCTAAGAACAGATTTAACCTGATTTATGAGGATGTGTACATTGAGGAGCCTCAGCTATGCTCAGAGGAACATTTCAGTTTCTTCAGCCATGGAAAGCAAAATCCTTATGTTTGAATGTCTTGAATTTTGCCTCAACAGTCCCAAGCACAGAGGTTTTTAATGACACAGTTAATTTCTTCACTGGAATGACAAACTTCTGTTGGCCTAAACACATGGTAACCTTTCAGGCTTAGAAAAGCTGCAACCCTTAGACAGATATTTATGTATTTATCTGCTTCTTGCAAGACTGCACAGTTTAAAATGTATCCAAGTGATCTTTGAGCTTTGAAGATAAGCCCAGCAGAGCGTGCTGCTCACATCTGATGCTGCCATGGTATTTAAGCAGAGCCTTCAGTTCTTAGCTTGTCTCTGAATATATAACTGGTTTGAGATCAAGTCAGCACTGAGATGGTAGTTTTAGGTCAAAGTTATAAAAGTCACTCCTCTTCCCCAACCATTTTCCTTTAGACACATGCAAAAACCCACTGCAAACGAGATAACTTCCAACAGGGACAGTCAGCATGCCCTGAAGAGCTTCCCATTGCATTCTGAAACAGAATTTAGTGGGTGACCCTTTCCTCTTTTCAAGCCAGTTCAAACAAAATGCATTCTTAAACACAGCATTTGTTCTACTACTAAAAGCAAGCTGCAGTTCATCTAAAAATAGCCACAAACCAGAGATAAAGCTTGTGTAATGCCATTGTTTGGAGCTTTGGTGAGATGAAATGCACCATTAAGTTTTAGTATATTTATGCTTTGAAGCAAAACACAATGGTCTGAATATTCTGCAGTTACTATAAACAACACAGAGCAATTTGCAGCAGTTGTTGGAAACAGTCTTCTCCCCCAGACAATCCAAGAGATTAGAAAAAAAGAAACGAACTACCAAATTGCAACTGAATTTGAGGCTCAGTCAGAAATTAAGGCCAAGATCAGTGATTTCACCTCTTACAGCCTGAACTCCATCCATTCTCTGCACTGTGTCACCAATTACAGCCTGAAAACTCAAGCAGTCAAAACAGCTACACAGGTAGCAGTTCTCTGTATAGCTGCCTTGCAATTTCCTTCCTCTCTGAATCCTCACAATCACCATGATTCTTCTCTAACACCCCAAAGCCTTCCCACCCCTGTGTGCTGCAGTTTTCAGTATGGCAGCACAAGTGCTTCTACCACGATTACGCCTCCCCTTCTAAGGGAGCAGGGACAAGAAAGAGATAAAAGGAGAATCTCAGAACAGTTTAGGAACTATCATTTTGGATAAGTGAAGAACAAGGAGACAATCCTGATGAACTTATAAGGATGACCAAAAATGGCAAATCAGCAAGCTGTTTGTGCTTTGCTGCAGGCACCAGGTCTATGTAGCAAGAAAGATGATTTTTTTTAAGGGTCAAACACTAGCTTCCCTCCCCCTAAAATCGTTAACAATTAGAAAATTAACATCCCGTTGACTTTTCCGACACTCTGGTAGAAAAGGTCTAAATATGGTAAGGTAATAAATCAACTGCTATCATAATCCTCTTCAAGATGAGATATGGCAGAATTAACAACTGTCAGCTCCATAAAAGAACTATTTATTCACTGAACATTAGCTATATCACAACCTTCTTGCTCACCTACACTTGTCCAAAAACTGTACTGACTTAAACAGTCACAGCTTGGAGCAGCTGCACCTTGTGCTAAGAGAACATGCAGGGAGTGTTTTTCAGGCTGACACCTGCTAAGCTAGCCTACAAATACCATTTTGCTGCAAATCAAAAGACAGAGCTTTCTGAAAAAAAAAAATCCCCACCAACTCTTATTAATTGCTTGGAAGAATAATAGGTTTCTTTTTTTCCTCCCCTTAGTCATTAAAGATGACTAATGTGACAGCTTGGCTACCTGACTAGGGAAGTCTTCCCGGAGCCGGCAGTGAAACCCAAAGGCACTGCGCCACCTACTGCCAGCCTGCGCTGCCCGCAGGCAGCCCCTGCGCACTCAGCGCCACCGCGCGCTGTGCCACCTCATGCACTGAGGGCACACCACACACGTGCCAGCTATGCTACCAGAACTCGGACTTGTTAAGATACAGTACAGCAGCACTATGCTGCAGACTCCTCATCCCACCAGCACTCAGTGCAGCTGCCCTGTCGTGCCTGGATGGGCATCAGGGGGACACTGCACACAGTTAACCAATGCAATTCCACTCCACTATCCAGAGCAGGAGTTTGCAGACAAACAGCAATGTGGCAGTTCAATATGCAGAGCACTGTGACAAATGCTTCATTCGAGGTCTGCCACGTGTCTGGAAAGCCCCCGAGGAAGCGTGCCCCAAGTACCAGAGCTAGACCATTTCACAGCCCTGTTGATCAAGCCATTAATGTGAAGGAACAGTCTCCACCCCATCTAGGAAGAATCCTTCTCTTAACTGTAGTCTTTTGTGAACCCTGCCAGTGGTCATTTTCCAACCCTTATCATTATCAGCTGTCTTGCCCTCACTGCCATTCACTCAGGAACTTTGCCCTTAAGCCAGTCCTCAAGAGGTGGGTGAGACTTCTTCACATTTTAAAATCTAAAAGAACAGCTAATTAAAGAAAACCCTTATGGATCTTTATTATACTTGGTTATTTAGGATGAAAATCCATCATTCTCCCAAGCAGCAGTTTACAATACCTAAAGCTACACTAAAGTCTCCACATTTACAAGTACAGGCATCATACATTTGGCTGACAGAACCCCAGAAATGCCCACAAGCCTGAGCAGTAGAAGACTCCTTACTCTTCAGTGAGTTTTTCCATCACTTTAGCACAATTTATTAAAAGTCTGTCTTTCAGATCTTGTCTGTACTACCTCCAAGTTCCAAATTTGCTGAGTTGCTGCTCTTCGCTGTCTCTAATTAGAGGCTCCCACCACTGCTTTAAATCCGAACCCACCACGACGAGCGTTTGAAGTTCAAACTGCTCTCCGGGTGCCATCCCCGCGCGCCGCCACTAGGTGTCACTCTCCTTCCTGCCGAGCGCTGTCTGCTGCTCTTCCCCAAGCACGGCAGCAGGCAGCAGCCAGCACCGACAGCTGCACTTCCCAACTAGTGAAAGAGCCATGAGCAACAAGGACTGTCGCGGGTTTTGTTGAAAATTTCTGCCCAGGCAGAATTTTCTCTGCCTGAATTTTTATCAGTGAGATATCTGGCAGTTGGTATGTACTCCCAAAGCAGAAGCATCTGAAAATCAGAGCTGCATTGCTATCAATGTAGGCAGATACCTAAATGTCTACCGGATTGCAGTGCTGTTTTCCGTCTTAACATATTTCAGTTAGTAAGAAAAATACCAATGAAAACTGAAAAGCTTCAACCTTTTTAAGACTTTGCTACAAAATTACTTCAGGAACAGTCAGAGCCACTGACCATGTGTCTCAGCTCCTGCTCCTAGTTTGGGAACAGAGACAAAAAAACCTTGCAGAATAAACAGCTAAAGTAATTTAGTAAATACATACAGTGATTGTCTTTCAAGATAAAGAAGAGTTGTTTAGGGAAACCAAGCTGACAGCCACATGTCTGAAGTCACTGAGCTTGCTTAAGACACTCCCTTTTGCTGATAGCAGACCAATAGTACCTCCTTTACTGTTAAAAGGGATCCTGCTTTGTTTTTTCTGCTGTCCCGTCTATGTTTCGTATGCCACAGAAGAATGGAAGATTATTAAACGTTTGGATTCTGGAAGTAGCACTGTGGAAATCCAGCTTGCCAGGGTGCAGTTGCCCAAGTTCTTATTTAGATGAGTAATTGCAGAATTGCAGCCTGTGGTAGGAATGTCTGAGCAGGTCTTGGAGATCAGAGAGGGAACTAAGACACCGAGAGCTAGACAAGTATACAGTAAACACAGATTTCATTAAAAGCCCAAGTCATTTCTTAGATGGTGGCAAGAGCCAACAGATAAAGTTTTAGCTTGTCTTAAGCTTGTCAGATTCATTTTTAGGTCCCAGATCAGTTTCATGACCTAAGCAAATCTACCCAGAAAGCAATACAAAACACATTCACATTGCCAAGGCAGCTGTAACATTTGCAACGTTCAAGGCCTCCCTCCACCAGTTTCTCCACTAAAAGACCTTTCTTCAAGTGGGAGAAATCATGTTACAAACCTTCTCAAGGTGCCCAGTTAAATCCTACTACTTGGGCACTCAAAAGAGAGATCAATCTTAAAAAACCACCAAATAACCAGTAAATCAATCATCCAGTATCCAAAATACACACAGTGCACACTTACTAAGTCTCTAATTATATGTTCTGCTTCGACAAACAACTTGAAAACACCACTATCTGATGTGATATTTATTCTCAATTCACAGTTTTTCATTCCCACACCAACTAATACCAAGACTGGAAAAGCAAAGCCAACTTGATTTTCCCCCCACCTAGTGTATGAGAGCTCTGCAGACCCTCATCTGGCTTGAAAACAGATCTGAAAGACAAGTGAAAATAGTTTCACTACTACAGTGATCTGCTTCAGCTGTTCTGAAACCACCATTTCTCTCCAGAGACACTCACAACACTTACTCTCCAAATCAGATATGATGAGGTTGTCATGAAGCTTCACAGCGCGATGCTGTTCCACTTCATCCTCCAGCTCAAAAATAGTTTCCTTCATGTCACTTCTCTCGGTCTCTTTTTCATCTAGCTCTGACCGAAGCTTTTCCAGAGTCACATTGAGATCTTCAATCTGTTTCTTGGCTTCTTCTTGGAAGACTCGGTACTCATCTTCAACCTGAAAGAGAACTTCTGTTATCACGACTACCCTGGGTGGATTTTAAGCACACTGTTACTTCGGTCACTGCCATACTTGCAATGTATTTCTGCAGCCATAGAAAAGTGTGGGACGTAAAGAGTAGGCTTTAAAAAAATGTATTTATTTTATACGAGTACTTTCCTGAGCTGAAGTTAAACTCTTTTATTCCCAAGCTGAGTATTATATGAGCCTTACCCAGCAGTAGCCTGCATTCAAGTGAAGCAACATCACCACCACCACAGTGCCCAGGCTGTGATTTCATGAGCAGCTGACCCAATTTAACATCTCACTGCAATGGAAAAGAGAGGAGGTGGAGGGGGGAAGCTCTTTACCCTTTTTTTTATCTTTTGCCAAAAAACAAAAGCTTGCTCTCTGCTGTGCTTCAGTTTTAGCGCTTGGTGGACTTGCAAGACGATTAATTTCCTCAACCATGAAGCAGGATTCACATTTGTGTGAGAGATGTGTTAGTGAGCTGAAGCAGTTCCCAGAGGAGTCTGAAAAGCTGCTGAACTGAATTAAACAAAACCAAACAGGGACAGGAAGAGGTAGCAGCCTTCTGCCTGTCAGGTACAGGGAGGTTGTTTTAGCCTTCCTCCTGAAACTCCAAGGTGAGTGACAGGCTGGGATCAGAGACAGTGGCATTAACCCTACAGTAAAAACAGGGTGTCAGAAAAACAAGAGAAACTAGGTCGTGGTTTGGGGTGGGTCAATTTTAACAGACCAAATGCCCTGCTTTAAATAACCTGTTTCAGTAATTTTTATTTGAATAGCAATACCCAACCTTAACTATTACAATTCTGTTTCTTTCTTCCTCTTAAATGAAGGTGGATTGTAACTGTCAAGTGATCATGACTAGCAGGCTGCCGTGCAACTAGTATATAGTGCAGGGATTAAATCTGGCATGTATTTTCTCATCAGGAAGATGCACCTTCAACTGGATACCTGAAGTTAAGGACATTTCATCATTCTTTTTACATTAGAGTATGGTGAATGCTTTCACCGAATGTATTTACTAAATAAATTTGAGTCACAGTAGCTGTTCTACAACTAGAAATACACACTGGCATCCCAGCCAACTCACAAGCCATTCCGGGGTGGATCAGTAGTGAAACACTATTGATCATATCTTGTAATCATTGTTTAAAAGCCTATCAAAACATTTTGGTTTTTATTTCATTTACAACTACGACATGGTTTCACTTCAGTAAACTACATTAGGTTAAATCTGTCTCCCTCAAAAGCGGTTATTTGTTGGCTGAAGAAAGCAGACCCTTTTCTGCATTCTTTATTATTAGTTTATTCTAATTTAACTGAACCAGGTAGAATAAGCTTAAACTTAAATGTATTCTCTCGGCACCAGTGGGGTTATCACTTCAGACTGACTCCCAGGGTTGTCTCAGAGACATTCCTCGTCCACCACTTATGGTGGAGCTCCTTGAAACTCTTACAGAAGGCACACAATTTAAACACAGAACTGGCAGATTTTGAATCCTGCTGAAGTTTGGCCCTTGAAGTAAGTTGCAGAGTTTCAGTCCCAGAGTTCTTAATAAGTAACATGGGAGCTTCCCCAGGGCCAAATGTAACCGTAGAAGTTTTTTAAAGGCCTCCCATTTTAATAACAACGGTGAAGAGTAAGTCATCAATCCCCACACTACCTCAATCCAATTAAGCTCATAATTACTCCCTTTACTTGTAAAAGAACTGCAGTGACCTCCAAACAGCCAGCCCTGGTGTGTATGGGCTGTCAGAGCACAAGGGAGTTAGAACACTACCTTAGCAATGGCATCCTGCAGGCGGTTGGCATCATTGCGAGTGTGTGCCAGCTCCTCCTGCAGACCACTAGCCAGCGTCTCTGCTTTTTCTTTATCCAGCCTGACGCTCTCCAGCAGGTCTTGGATGTCTGATTTATCTCCAGAGTTGTGAATGGAATAGAGTTCAGCCACCTTCTGCTTTTCGTGCTCCAGCTGAGCTTTCAGCCTGTTCATCTCGATCTGGTCACTGGCTACAGTGGCCTTGTACTCCTCCAAGGTGGAAGCGATGGCTGTTTTGCTCTTCTGCTCCGACTCGATGATCCGTTCCATGTGGTGATTTCGTTCTTTTAATGCCCCTATCATCTCTTGGGCCTCCTTGTTGTCCTGTTCTGCCATCTTCAAGGTGTTGCTCAAATGCTGCTGAACACCCAGCAGCTGCTCCCGCTCAAACCGAGCATTCTCTGCCAGGTCCATGTAGCGCTGCTCTAGTTCCATGTAGCGACCACTTTTCATGTCTTCATCGATCATGTAAGAAATGTGGTGCTCATCCAAAAGGGACCGAAAATACTCAATCTGACGGCTGAAGTGCTCTAACTTATCACTCTGCTGGCACAAAGATTCCATCAGGATTACTTTTTCCTCTCCAAGTCTTTCGTTCTCGCTGTTTAGCTCTTGTGTTATTTGCTGCAAATCTGCAAGCTCCTGCAGTGTGGCTTGGAGCTCCTCAGCTGTGCTGTGCTGGTTCTCTTCCATCTGATGTATCCGTTCCGTTAGACAAGCCACAGACACCTCACTTGCATTGCCACTGCTGCCCTTCCTAGATCTTTCTATACTTGGTACTCCTTCAGACTCCGAAGATGATGGAGCATCTAAGGCATCATCACTTGATGTGAGTGGCTGATAAACCTCACTGCACTCACTGTCTAAATTATCCATGGAATTACTGTGTTGGTTGTCCATCAAGGTGTTTTCATCCTGACTTAACAAGTCTTCCATCGATCCAGGAGCAGAACCTTCGACTGAAGACGTCAGAGTGCCACCACCATCGCTGTGGCTGCCAGCAGTAATCTCTGGACTCAAAGACTGGTAGCCAAAAAGCTTTTCGGAGTTGTCCAGCCTTTGCTCCAAGGAAAAGCCTAAAGCATTCAGCCTGTCTTTTAACATTCGGTTCTCATTCTTCAGCTGGTTGAGCTCCTCTCGGATGGCAGTGTTTTGCTCCTGCAACTGCAGCAAGGTAGACTCCACATCAGTTGGCTGATGGACAACGATGGCCTCCTTCTCCTCAGATTTTTCATCACCTTCAAGCTGATCTTCGTTCAGGCCCAGCTGAGCTCGCATATCCCTTAGCTCATTCCTCAGGTGTAAGATTTCCACGTCTTTAGTTTTTGCCAACGTCAGGAGATCGTTGACCTTGGCTTCCAGCGCGGCTTTGTCGCTGATCTGGTTGTCTGACTTGGACTTGCTCATCCGAACGTCGGCCTCGGGGTTGGTGCGGCTGCGGGAGCGCTTGCCCAGCACAGCCTCGGTGCCGCCCTGCCCGCTCAGGGGCAGCTTTTTGCCCTGGCTCAAGCGGGAGCGGTCGCGCATTCTCTCTCGGGAGGAGCTGGACTCTTTGCTTCCAGAGGAAGTGGTGCGCTTCGCTGCGGAACCTGTGCCTGGGGAGGGTTGGAAAGTTAGGGACTTGAATCACAACTGAAGCACTGGGAAGAGCAGGCTGGGTGCTCTGCAGCAGTGACACAGTCACACCAGGGAAGAGGGGTCCAAAAATACACTTACACAACCTGCATTCTCAATCAGTGCAGTCTGTTTTACCAGTTGCTGCGGTTCACCACTACATGGAAGTAACCAATACTTTTCATCTAATCGATCCAACCTTAAAGTACAACATTTGCAGGTTTCTTTTTCCCTGTCTCTAATGACTTCTCATCAACCGTACCAAAACTGCAGCAGTGCTGTTCCCACAAGGCCAAATCTGCCTCTTTTCAGCAGAACCAAAATATTCTCTTTCAGCTGAACGCAAGCTTTCAAGTGCTGAATTGTATATTACAATACTCCAAAGGGAAAGTTAAAGTTTTCTGTATCTTCATCTCACTTCATAGAGATGAGGATCAATTATTACTGCTTTGTTTTCAGACACTTTTACAGCTTTGCAAGCATTGCTGAATGCAAAACAAAGCAACGGAAGCTAAGGCATATTTGCATCCCTACCGATTACACCACAAAGTTGCACTTCTCTGAACAGTCCCTGAAAGTTCTCCTTGTTTCTAAAAACCACTACAGAATATCCACAACGTTGACTGCAATGAGTGATCCCATCTTAAAGATGTAGTGCTTGTGGCACTGGTATTTTTTTTTTGTAAGGCAAATTATTGTAGATAAAATTACGGTAGAGATTCATAGATATCTTGTTATGTATTTTTATACTAGTTACAGATTTATACAGTAGTTGCATAATAACTTAAAAAAAAAAAAAAAGAACCCCCTCCAAAAAGGCAATTGCATTATTAAAAGCTGGGAGAAGAGCACAGGATGTGTTTGATTTGATTATGGTCTTAGTGACCACTTCGACAGACAGCCTGGATCCCCCACATATTACAGGAAAACAGAAAGCCACCCAACTTCCACCTTTGAGGATAAATACATCCATTTACCTGCAATGGTTTTGGGTTTATTTTCCAGACTGTTCATGGTCATCCCTGAAGCTGAAGATGCTGCTGCTACACAAGTGTTCTTCTTTACCTTGACCCCGTTGGTCATTGTCACTCCACCACCGCCAGCCATCCCTGCTAAGAGGTCATCATTACTCTTAGCCTGAAAGGAAGGGGAGAAGCAGTTTTAAGACAGCTGGCTGAGAAGGCTGCAAAGCCAACATTGTTTCTCTTAAGGATTCCATCAGTTTCAAGAGTATGTATTTCACTGGACATGTGCCTCGAGAATGCTGCAAGGTCTAAACTTGTTGCCCCGTGCAGCATGGGTCAGCTGGAACTGCACTCCAGCTCCTTGCATATGACTGACCATAGAAACCAAGCCCTCAACCTCCCAGGCAAAATAAGTCATGTTTCAATACCAAGGAGAACATAAATGAGTACAGAAGGAAATGCCAGGAACACAAGACAGAGTAATATCTCAATTCTGACTGAAAGCTTGCTTAATCCTAATAAGGAATCAAATTCTTAGATAATTAAACCATCAAATATGAGGAAGTTCAGTATCCTTCAATAAGACATCAGCAAGTGTTTTCTGGTGGGTAAGTTCACTACAAAATGATCAGCCTGACAACAACAAAAATTGATCCAACATTGATAAAATAATCTTTCTAGCTCTAGGTCATTCTCACCATATATCCCTGCCCCATTTCCATGCCCTTCCCTGGGCACTCTCAGGGATGGGCTATTTGTGTGGTGGACTTGTCTGACCATGTGTGATTGTTCCTGAAACTACTGTTAGCCTCAAAAGCTGCCTGGAATGTGAGAAGGCAGCAAGCACAGGAGTCTCAAGAACCAGATTCCCAACCATAGAGTACATCTCTCAGAATAAAGCAAAGTGCAGAAATATTTCTCTCTGAGGCATTAATTGGCAGTCTTTGCAACTCTTTCAAATGCAGTTTTGAAATAGCAAAGCAATAAAATATGCTAAGCATATTTCCCATTATAAGGGCAAGAAAAATCAAAAGAAAACAGCTGTGTTAGCAGCATTCCTTGAGTAACTGTATTATTCAGCTGGTTAACACATTTGAAGTTTCAACCAGCAACCCAGCTAAAAGGCAGTGCTTAGAAATTAACCAGTTGCTTTACATGGTGGCTTTCAAATTCTGCAGGTTTATAACTTCTAGGTCCCATACATATTCATGTTAAAAAAAACCACGTGGCAGACATGATGAATCTGTACATCCAGAATGAAGGTACACTTAATTTTAAAAAAGCCAATTGCATCTCACTAACTCATACTAAAGTTTCTTTTTGCCAGTGAGAATATTAGAACAGTTAGGAAGACTGAACCCAATGCTGTGGGAAGGGCAAGGATGGGCTTTGTGCCATTTATAAAGAGCAGCTGCAAAACAAAAGGGAGCTTGGGAAGAGAACATATTTGCTCTGTGTGCAGTTGCTAGAAATATAGATCAGACACAGAGAGAAACAGGTTTTTGTAAGAGTAAAATCCTCTAGGACACAAAAGCTTTTATTGAGTCATGTAGGAAATGCTACAGTCTTCTGACAGGGGTTGTAAAAGGCTGGAATAAAGCTTCACTGTGATGTGCATCTAGGCTGGCTCTTTATAAAGAAGTCACCATTGCTCTGTTCTGTTCTTCTCTCCATGCAGTTACACACTGTGCTGTGCAAACTGAAGCCTTTCCAAAGGGCTCCTTCCTTCCACAAGCCAGCTCAGTTCCCTCCTTTGCTATGTCAGAGCCATGCAAACCAGCAGATGCAATGCAAGTATCAACGGGAAAAGGTTGGAGGGCTACAAAATCAACAAAGCTCACACTGCCTGTGCCGGGAGAAAAGCTGAGCACCAACTGTTACTGCATGACAATCTATCAACCCCTAATCAGATTTCATATCTAAGCTAAACTAATTTTGTGGCAATGGGGGGGAGAGGGGGAGGGCAACAGCCCTGTGTTGCAGCCACCATCTAAGCCAAGGTATTACAAAAAAGTATGGAAGAGTGATTGTCTGTTTTGCTAGTGAGTCTGCCAATCGGCCTGCAAAGGTGCTAGTTCAAAAGGCCTATTAGCTGTCAGCACTTTTATCCTGTTGAAAGAATGGGGAAATCATACTAAGCTTTTAGACACTTTGAGTACAAGTAGGTGTTATCATGCCAAATAGGTCAAGATCTGACTCAGCTTGAAAGGAAAAAAAAAAAAAACAACCAACAAAACCGAACAACCAAAAAGCTAAGTAAAATGGACACTTTCTGACATTAGTCATCCCCAGTCTTTGCTGAACAAAGGGCTGCAAGACAACCATTCTACCCCTAGTTCCCCATCAACTATTCTAGGCTAGTTTGGAAGGCACTGGCTCCTCTGCAGCCAATTAGTAAACAGTTTCTCAAACTGAAACACTACACTCCTGGCAAAGAAAACTATTTAGCAAAGCTTTGGAAAAATTACAAACCAGCAGCTCTCTTTAATGCTCCACAATGGCAACCATTCTTGACTTTAAAATGGAAGCAAAAATTTACTTTTAATGGAAGTAAACTCAATGTTGTATGCTTATGAAACAGCTTGTTCCTCAATGAAGAGCTTGCTGAGAACACTGCAATCCTGTTTAGCATGAAAACATCTACATTAAAATGGGAAAAACTAGAAAATGCCATAGTGGGAAATGTTCAACTAGACCTACTTCGATTTTCTATATAAAAACCTTTGTAATTATATAATTCATATTCTGTTCTCTTACAGTGCAATGAAATTTGGATGATCACCTCCACAGCCCTTCATTGTAGCTTCTCAACATGTACATACTATTTACTGCACCTCACTCAAATCCATATATATGCATAATTATTCCTACCTTTGATGCTTGCTGTTGCTATATTTGAGTGCTTCAAACACCTAGTGCAGTGTAATTAGGTTACTGCATTTTGCAAGCAGAATACTGAAGCCCAGACAGATGAAGATTGAAAACACATTTTAGTTTATAATATTCAAACATTTGTGTCCAAGTCCTGGTTTTTCAGGGGTGCTGGGTTTTGCAATTCATCTGTATGAAGTACAGCTGCTGTCTAATTACAGCTGTGTTAGCATGATCACAAGCTCCTTCGCTAAAGAAGGCAGAAACGACAACCTTCAAAACCAGCACACACTGTTATTTGCAGAATATTTTCAACAGATTAAAAACTACCAAGTGGCTGGCAGCATTCTGCTGTAACAATGGCTGTGGGGTGCTGAACACTTACAAAAGTCCTGGGCAAGGTGGGAGCCAAAAAATCCACAAAGTGCCCAACCAAAAGACATTTTGAGGCAGACAGACAAACTGACCTGTGCAACAGCGTTCATCTGGACAATAAGGGTGGGTGCCCCAGTCTCTTCCTGTGCACATTGTCTATACACTTTGAGAACTCCACAAAAAAGGAGGAACAATGGCTAGTGACTGAAGTCCAGTCAAACCTGAACACCAGCCTATGGTGATGTCTTGGAGACAGGAAAAAAACCCTGCACTGTAATTACCAAGTAGTTTTCAATCTTGCAACTGTTACTGGTTGAATTAAGATTGGAGTAGCAGTGTACCTGTGTGCTGCTCCTTAGCAGTGGCCTTTCATTCATGGAAGCTTAAAGGTGTCTTGATCTATATGCAAACTTGGGGACCAAATTAATTGGCAAGCTGTTGCAATGAAAGTTGTTCCATGTTGGCTTTTTCTTTTTCAAGGAACATTAAATGACATTTACAATAGACACACCAACTCATTAGCTCTGAGAGAAGATCTCACAACCAGTTGTGAAGAACACAATGTGGCAAATGCTTCATCAAGATCAAATAAGAAACTGGACAAAATTACAATAAAATTAATACAAGCTGTTAGTCATACTTTTCAAGTCAGTAATCACATGTGATTTTCAGGTATCAGTAAGTAAAAAAAAAAAAAGTAACTAATTTTGTTGTACAAGAATGGAGCACTCAAAGACAAGATTCACCATTATCAAGTCACAGAGTTGGCAAAACAGCAGCTAAGTAAGTAAAAGACATCCAACTGCATGAGTAAGCCTGGCTGCAATGCAGAGCTGAGATAAATCTTAGTAATTAAGAGAAAAAATTTTCAAACTAGTTGTCAGAAGTTCTAATCCTACACCCAAACACAGGCATAAGTGTTACTAATGTCAGTAAACTTGTGAAAGCACTCTGGGTCAAATTTCTTCAATGCTAGATCCTCCTCCTCTTTCATCTGACTGAGCAGCGTGACATAAGAAACTTGATAAGTTAACTATAAAGGACTTTTGTTTCCATATTCTTTGAGAACCTTCTAGAAGTATAAAGTAAAGTAGTGTCAGCAAGTATCAAGAGACTAAAAGCTAAGAAGACTTAGCTGCAAGAAGCTGCAAGATATGTTGGGCAGCAGAGGAAAGGGGGAGTACCAGGAGACAAATTCAGCTGAAACCTGGCTTGCAAGATCACTAGCAACAGTATGAACCATTCTTCCAGAATAGAAAGGCAAGAAAAAGAGAGAACACCATATCTACTGACTTCACTCACTCTGCATGACTGCTACAGACAGACCTCACCCCTTACCACTTCTGTAATTCCAGGTCTTTGTTTGCCAGTTATTGCCATGCACAGGTGCCATCCCAGTCGCAGACACCAGCCCTTTCCCCGCTCTGCTCATTTGCTGCCAGGCAGCAGCAGCTGTAGTGCCACAGCTCCGCACTCTGAGCTGCAGAAAGGCCAAAGGAGGTGGGCCAGCCAAGTGGCCATGCCAGGAGAGGGAGGCAGACTGGGCAGGATCATACCACCCACCCAGCTCAGACGTGTTCTCTCCCAGGTGAGAACTCCACAGCAGCACACCTCGTATGCTGTCCTTCTATGGTTGTGGAGTACCATATGCTCCTGCATCTACTGCCCTGCTTTGCTAACGTGAGAGAAAACCTCTACGTTTGAACTTGCTCTACGAGCAAGAATCAACTTGTGAAATTTCAGCTCAAGCAGTGCTTCACACACAGCAATGGCCAGAACAGCTAGAAGAATGCAGCTGCAGTGACCTGCCATGGATCACTGCTAGCAGCAAGTTTCTCATGTTAGATACCTCATTAGTTCTTCTTTGTGCAGAATTAGTAAATAACTCTTATCAAATCCCATTAGTCACTGACACACCATTCAAGCATAACACATGACACCACTAATAACAGTCACCAGAAAGCAGCATCCACTCTCTGCACCTTTTGCAAAGCAGCCAAGTTCTGCAGTCTGTTGCCTTGCATCACAGCACACATCGCGATATGAAAAAATAGAGCACAAATGCCACACAGCTCCTGTACTTTGCCCAGTGCTGTGTAACTAGACCAATTCCCTCCAGTTACCCACACAACAAACCTCTAGTACAAGCTGCATTAAAAATACACCTTAGAAAACTGACTCCTGAAGTTTTACTGTAAAAAAAATACAAGCAAACAAAACATTCTATGGGTTATTACCTTCAAAAGCGATGCTGATGTCCCGGTTTTGGAGAGTTTTGTTACTGCAGACACTGAGGAGCCGTTCTCTGGTTTGGCTTTTTCAGTTGTTTGAGTTTTATTTACTCCAGGCACTTTGGGCACTGAGCCAACACTCCTGCTTGCTTTCTTCATTCTGGGCTGTCTGTTTATGATGCATTTACAAACAAATCTGCAACCAGAAAGAAAGCATTTAAAATACAAAAGAAAAGCGATGTCTTTAATGCTCTCTTTAAGCCCAGAACAGCAGCAAAGAAGACAAATTAGAGGCAAAGAGAATGCATGTGACTGACCAATGGGATTTGATTTTACAAAAGCAATTATTACCAAGAACTAAGTGCTCCCTGCAGCTTCACTCCAAATTATTGCAGTGTTTTTTCAGTTCTCCTTCCACAGACGGCACTGAACCGAGGACATTTTCTAAGTGACCCATGCTGCTGAGTTCACTGCTTAGTTAGCAGAAGAAAGGCTTATTAGGGCAGCAATGCTCTTCATTTCTGACTGTGGGAAGGAAAACACCGTGGGAGTATTTGGGCAACAGCCTGGCTACCAACAACACTCAGCTGAGAAAGCCATTACCACCAGCTTGGTAACTGAAGTACTGAGAAGGGAACAGCAGCTGCAGAGAAAAAAAAGTATTTATAAAAACTCAAAGAAGTTGAAAAAAAAAATCAGATTCCCTGAAACCAGCTATCAATAAAAATCACATTAACAGACACAGGAGATTTTACAAACTTTAATACCAGTCATACGAAGATTATCTCCAAGAAGAAACCAGAAGTGACCCACCACACTCCACGGCCCAGGCAATACACTGCAGCATCTTTACCTCGCCTTCAAGTTCTCTCAAGCAACCGACAAGAATCATGACTGGCATTCCAGCCATGGGCAAAGAAACCAAACCCCTGACAACCAAGCCATCATTCCTCAAACCAGAGCAGCTGCAGCAGACCCAAACAGTACAGTCAGCACAGGAACAGCTCGTTCTGGAAGACAACCTAAGAAAGGGTCGACTAGCCAACAGCCAGGAAGACCAGACACATCAGGAGCTGCTTCTCTCTTGCAAGAGTGAGACAGTTGGCAGCTCTTTCCTCCCCTGAGTCAGAAGACACAGGATGGAAGATTAAGAAGAGGAAACTTCCACTCCCCTTTCAGTCTCAGAGAATCTGGGTGGAAGTAAGTGATCAGGCTTATCTGAGCCAAATACTTTGTGACTGATTAGAAACGTGAAACATCTATTTGATTCCATCTCTTTAAAAGTGAAGCATTTCAAAGGCAGAAGCAGCAGACTGGTCATTGGGTGTATGACATACATAGCAAAACCAGGCTGATTAGCTAACAAAATTACCACTGTACCCTTACACACACTCCTTCCTCCCCACCACCCGGGCTTCACACAAGCATATCTCAGTATCAGTTAAACTCCAGGAGCTTTGCCTCCTCAGACCCTTAAGTGCTGTTAAAAGAAGCAATAGGAAGTTTAATTTTAAGACACTGCAAGTATTTGTTTACAGTTTCCAAACTCCCTTTAGCTCTGAAAGCTGGCATGAACAGACACAGAAAATGTTGTTTGCTGTTGCAGTTTCATCATCAGAATGTCAAAAATGCACCAGTCCTGCCACGCAGCTACTGGCAATCTGAACACCTTCAGGAGAGATGAAATAACTGAGAGATAATTGGAAATGAGACACTCCTCAGAAAACCAAAACCCAAACCAGAAGAGCCCCGTGATGATATGTTTGCTGTACACAGAGCATTTGAAGTGCTGCAACTGCCTACTAGATTCCAGAAGCAGATGCTGATGTTTACAGGTAGGACCACACTGCCACACTTCTATTTCTTGCCTTTTTCATGTTTATCAGCTGAACACTTTCTTGCACTTTTGATCTTACTCAGCTGAAAACCCAAAGTGAAAAGACCAAAGACGATAGAGTTGTTCAGTGAAACTGGCACCATTCTGAGTGCTGTTCTCAGACTACATGAAAGCTGCCTGTGGTGTGCTCAAGGGCTAACCAGACTACTTTGCTGGGAAGCTGATCACACTAAAAAATACCTCCAAGGAAAATAAATCACAGTTCAGCAACAAACCCAGTTACTCTGAGCCGTGGTTCTTTTAACAGACAGTAAAGCAGTGCCCTAGTGAAGCATGGCAATGCTATGACTGTCATGCCAGGGCAGAGCTTGACAACCCTGTCTGGCAATCTCCACAAAGCAGTAGCTCCAGCTGGCCTGCAGACAATCAGCAACAGCCACTTGCAGGAGACGTTTATCAACTCTACAGAGCACACTCTTCAAGCCGGCAGCCCTTACAAGTTGCCAGGTACTCACTGCACACACCATCTTCCCATGCACAGTGAAAAGTCTGGGATCCTCTTACTCAAGCAGGCAACACAGCAACATAACCCACACACCTATCTCAGAAGCAAACAGGGCTAACACAGCTTTCACGGCACAAACCACAGACACTAATGAAAGCATCACAGAGGCCATTGGTGACAAAAGGCTGGGTGAGGTCAAATGTTTCTCATCCCTAATGGACTTGTAAAAAATACATGGTTTACAAAGTTTCCTGACACATACACCAGTATCTGCTTCAGGAACAGCAAAGTCATGTAAATAAGTTAAACTAAACAGAGTAACTAAGAATAAGCCACATTTCATCACAACATCCACAAGTTTGGCATGAAAAGCACTAGGTGACTCCTAAGAGGCAGAAGCACCTTTCCAGAAACTTCAAAGATACTTAGAAGACAAGGAAGGGTTAGGTACCAATCTTCTTGATTTCCTTCTAGAGAAGCAAAGATCTAGTATAACTACTTTCTACTGAAAGAGAGTTATGTAATTGTAGTTTAAAAACTGAGCAAAAGATACAAATGAGTTCAATTTAGGTTAAAACAAAGGACAAGTCATGAATTGGCATCACAGGTTCTAAAAGCAGCTGCTCATTCAGGCTCCTAAAGTGAATTTGCAACCTCTTGGTGCCAATTTCTCTCCTCCTGTCCTCCTGCCTTCTTCAGGAAGGAAGAGAAGGATGAGGTTTCAGCACTTGAAACAGAAGACATCAATACTGTTAAACTGTAAGAAAAAATTCCAGTTTAACCCAGTCTCTGAAAGGTAGATGTGGCAGATAAAGGCTACCTCTATGCTTCCAAAGAACATGCTTCCACATTCCTTAGGAAGACACACTACTAGGAACCAAAAATACCTTTGTCTCTGCCCAACACAACACTCTGAAACGAGGAACAAACATGCATTAGGCAAATGAAGCTTTCTGAAGATGAACACAGAGGACTAAGAATTCAAACGAAAGCCAAAATACTCGTTCAGCATTGCTGTAAAAAGCAAATACTGCATCTCAAACTGTAGTTTACTTTTCACCCTGGGGAGAAAGACAAAATGACTGAAGATTTCCTTTCCCTTTACACACACCTACCTCCCCATCAACACCACACACACACACCCCCAAAAAAAAAAAAAAAAAGGTAGAAGCTTAACACAAAGAAGTTTAAATCCAGGAGACAGCCCCGGAGGTTCTATCACAACACAGTCATCTATCAACAGACACAAGTTGTTACTGGAAAACTTCTGATTAATGTTCACACTACACTATCAACTATAAAATTCATCAGGATGGAAAAGAGCCAAAACAAGCCCCAAATATCAGATAGAAAGACAGCATTCCTAAACTAAAATGTAACTATTTGCTCTAACCTGTAGCCCTTCCCAGTCGTGTCTCTTTCCACAGCACACATAGCACAGGAAAGCAAAGGGACCAGTGGTGGCGAGCAGGCTCTCCTTGCTCTGGCGCACGTATGTGAAACCAGTCCTGCATTTTATACCAGCTGCAAATACAGCTCCATAAATAATAATTTTAAAGTGTTTTGCCCAATAGCATGGCTCTGCTCTTCGCTGTAAACTGATATGATACATCCACCCAGCCAACACGAAATGCTTTCGGGGTTACTCTTACGCACTCTTTAGTAACCTGAAAACTGAAGGGGTGTGAGTATGACTTACTATGACTGTGATTATTCCAATCTCACTCCTTATTTCATATGCTTATTTATGCTGGTATTGGTCTCACTACAGTAAGGCTCAATTACAAGAGTACAAAACAGTGTGAGAGAGGATTAAGCAGCAAAGAAATTAAGTTTTCTGCCTTTGGTATAAACCACAAAGATACCAAGAGGTTCTAAGCAGTTTCAGCTATTAAAACTCTGTGAATAGTTAAGAAAATGCTAAGTAACCTTGGATCGCAAGAGATCTGCTAAATCTGAGGATAATGAGCATTGTTGGAACATCAAATACCCAAGATATAGAGGAAAATAGAAATATTCACATCCAAAGACAACGGAGTCAGTACACTTTCACTCTCTATTTGTACAAATTCGTTGGTTTTGATATATTTAGGCTGACAACCTTTGCCCAAACAATTGGGAGAATGACATTTTCAGGTCACTTGCATGGTCCCAAAAGGCAGAACTGTGAAGAAAAGATTATGAAATCCAAGCTTTCCAGTCCCTTGTAAAGCACAGATTCAGATCTTCCCCAAGTCTCTGCAAGCAAACACAGCAACAGTCACCTGGGCTATGAAATAAGCTCCACGCTAAGAGACAGAGTTGTCTACACTTATCATGTCCACAGCTCAAACTTTCAGCCTGCAAGCTGCACAAGAACTCCAAAAACTCTCTTGCTTAATAATTCCAGAAATATAATCCATTAATCACTGGCAGCCCAAGGCAAGCAGTGCATTTGTGTTACTGCTCAGCATCAAGGCATCAGATTTAGCAACATTAAGGCCCCCTGATGCTAGAGGGTTAAGTTACCAAGGATAACAGGAAACTGTACAGAACCATGGAAGACCTTTTTTTATTGTCCAGTTTGTTTCATAAGAGTAAATCAAATTAAATGTAGGCAAACAAAAAGCAATTTATCTATTGGGGAAACGAAACATCAGCTTCATATGCATATGTATGTATTCTCAACCCATCAGTGTTGTTCAGCAAGACTTCAGTGTTTTGATTTAGGGCGTCCTCATACTACCAGCAGAGTGTTTGGAATAAAGCAAAATTTAAAAAACAAAGCAAAGCAATTCCAGGAACTATTAAAGAAAGGAACAGAGAAGCAACCATAAAACACAAATACTGCATTCAACAAATCATTTCTTTTGCCCATTCCCCACACTTTCAGTGGTATAAGCAGTTCTGATCTCTCAACCTCCAACCCCTGATTTCTTACAAACCCAAAAAAGACGCAGCAAGAGGCCAAAATAAGATCAAAGGCTCCCAGGAGGCATCTCACAGGGAATGTGACAAAAGTATATCAAATCTTGAATGGCGGTGAGAAGACAGACTGGAGCTGTTAATCGCCTCTTCCAGCACTGCAACCAGGGACCAACCCAGCAAGTCAGAGCCAGGTTCACAGTAAGAAAAAAGAGCCATATTTTTAATGCAGACTGGAAGAACGCTTTGGTGCAGAAAGCACAACGGAAGGAGAGAACAGATACGCACAAGGAAGAGAAATTCTCTAATGGACGCTTAACAGCTGAGCACAATGGGTTCAGAAACCCCTCTGAGCCAAACATAATTGCAGGGTGGGAAAGGAGTCAGGGTGGGAAAGGAGTCAGGGTCCGAGGGAAAACTTCAGTTTCAATTCCTCTTCCTGAGGGATCTGCTCACAGCCAGGGCTGAAATCTGGGCACCAGGTGGGGTGGATCCCTACTCCAGTCAGGGCAGTGTGTGCTACGGGCTCATGGCGTGAGGGAAATACACAGATGTGAGTGACCTCTGAGTGCTGCAATTTTGGAGCAACGGCCACAGGTAGCTATTTAGAGAGGAAAGACTACTACTTTCTGTCTTAAAAATGCCAAAGGGCCTGGACAGTTTTCCATTGCCAGCTGTGGAATTATAAATACAGGAGTTCTAACTTTAAGTAACATTAGCCATTCACTGCTTTTAAGCCACATTTGCAACTGCTACTTCTTTTTTAAATAGAAGGGAGGCAAAAGGAGAGCTTTGGCCAAGAATTGGCTGTTACACACTTAAATTTGTCTGCTCCTTCTTTGGAGAAAACTCCCGAGCTGTAGCTGCTGCGAGCACTGTGTAGCCGTCGCAATGCTCAACATTCCAGACAAGTGACAGGAACATTTACTGAACTCCTAAACTTACCAACTGTGCTCTGAAAGCCTTTTCATAACAAAATTAAATAATGCCGTCTTGTTTTCAAGCTCCTACTTTAAACAGTCGCTATTTCAAAACACTGCTAAGGAAAGGAAAAACAACTGTTCATCATCTGAACCCCGCTGACTCCTCCTGCCCTGGGCCATCTGCTCCACAGCCAAGGGGAGCAGGCTCCAGAATCATAGAATGGTAAGATTGGAAGGGACCTCAAGGATCATCTAGTTTCAACCCCCTGCCATAGGCAGGGACACCTCCCACTAGTACAGGTCACTCAAGGCCTCATCCAACCTGGCCTTGGACACCTCCAGGGAGGGAGCAGCCACAACCTCCCTGGGCAACCTGTGCCACTGTCTCACCACTCTCAGCGTAAGGAGCTTCCTTCTAGCATCCAGTCTAAATCTCCTCTCTGCCAGTTTAAAACCATTGCCTCTCATCCTGTCATTACAAGACTTTGTAAATAGTCCCTCCCCAGCCTTCCTGTAGGCTCTCTTCAGATACTGGAAGGCTACTATAACGTCTCCTCAAAGCCTACTCTTCTCCAGGCTGCAGAGCCCCAACTCTCATAGCCTGATCTCTCTCTCAGCATCAACTTCTACACTGACTGCACCTTCAGAAGGTTGGTAGGGGTGGGGGGAATTAATTGCAGTTTTGGAGACCAGAACAAAGACCATGTAAATCTACACCTCACTGGCGTCCATCCCAGAGCTGACTAAAAGAATACTCTGAGTGCCCTGTAGCAGACCCTTCACCAGAGCTGCTCACACTAGAGATGTGAAGCCCACCCCCAGGGCTGCTGCACTGCTTTCCCTTCACTGCTGTCCAGTACACACCTAGTGGCAATTATCCTCACACCTGCAGGCAGCCTGCAGTGCCAGCTCAGAGAAACTCCAACCAGCAGAACATGATAAAGGTGATGTAACAAGGGCCAAATCTGAAGGGTATTAGTACGATAAATGTGGAGAGAAAAAAACTGGGTTTGGCGTCATTTTTCTCTCCTTTTGGTAGATTTCACAGCTGCAGTTGTTACAGACAGATGATGTAATATATAGCTGTTCCCTGCACAGTAATTATCTCAGATTGTAAAGGCTCAAACACAGCAGAAATATCAACCTTCTCTGGAACCCCCTTAGATTTATATTCCAACAGCTCACAACCAGCACTGTAGCTTTTCTAGGCAAACCAACCAAAAAAAAAAAAAAAAAAAAAAAAAAAAAAAAAAACCAAAACACCAGCCCCAAAATCTTAACCCAACAACCAAAGCAGTGGGCAGCTTCAACAATAAGGGTAGCCAGACTAAAACATCATACATCAGACCTGCAGTTCCTGCAAACCCCAAAATCCCCCAGTCCTCCTTCCACCATGGTTACCATGACAAATCTGCTCTTAGCAGCTGCTTACTAACCTATCCTCAACTTTAGACTTACTACTGCCTGGATTTCTGAAACTGGGAGGTGAGTAGGTGTTCACCAGGTCCACTTCACTACCAACCTGGTCTGGCAACATTCCTGAAGGCATTTTACAAAAAAAAGAGACCTGGAAAAGCTTACAGTGATACACTCCCCTCCAGAACCTTCCCAGCCCTCAGGTGCCTACGGCTCTGGATTCCCAGCCCCCAAAGGACTCTTCCAGTCTCAGCTGGACCAAGGGAACAGCCTGGATGGAAGCAGTCTATGCACAAGCCAGCCTTGCTACAGCTGGGGAAGGCAAGGACCTGCTAGAGATTGATTAAACTAGTAATGAAGATAATTGTACCCTGTCACCATGAGAGGCTGTCCCTCCCTGTCCTCAGCCCTCTCCCTTCTTTCAGTTCTAGAGCTCATAGCTCATTTTTTGATGAGTTGGTCTTTCAGTCAGATCAAGCCTGCTCTGACTCACCTTGTAATTGCTAGATACTATGCAAGGGAAGCAGTGGGACTGGGAACAAGAAAGCAAGCTCACTTGAGATGGTGGAGTCCCAGATTTAATTCGGTTTCAGGCTATTGGGCACCCACAGCAGCCCTGATTTCAAGGAACTTACTGCCACCCAACCACATCACCAATTTCCAAGCCACGTGGTAACAAAGCTGATGTGAGAGGTGACCTGGGTTATTCTTTAGCAATCAGCACAAACCAGGGTATTGACCACTGCAGCAGGACTGAAGATTGGCTATCTATGGGTTGGCATTCTGTGCTCCAACTCACAGCTTCCTTCACCTCCACGATCTGTCAGCAGCTCACTCATCATTTCATTTAAAATCCTTCAGGCTTGGTAGACAGAGAAGAGACAGAACTGCATGCAAATCTTTCCTGAACATCCTGGTACTGCTAGAGGAGCAGCATTTACCTACTCCAGTGGGAGTCCAACGACACACATACATTTGACTCATACAGGAGAAAAGACCTTGCGACAGGATGTAGAGGCTCCCACCTACAGCCATTATTTTTATCCCTCCCAGAGGATAAAAGATCAGGTACTGTTTCTCTTCCACATTTGTATTCCAACCTTTCCAGAAAAGGAGTTTATGGTGTCTTTGTTTCCTTGAACAGTTTGGGTGCTGCGGCAATGCAGGACTCTGCATGTGATGGAGCCTGGGAAAGCACTAAAAGCGCAGGACAAGCGTGGCAACCCCCTGTGCTGTGACAGCTGAGGTGGTGATACCGTCACTGAACACTAAGTGCCCAACACTTTAGCACTTCCCACTGTGAAACACTTTTATAGTATTTCCTTGAGAAACTCCTAGACCTCCAGGTTTAGTGCAGAGCCTCTGATGTTCGTCTGAAGGCCAAAATTACTTTTCCCATTCTCTCCAGAGAAATGAAATCTTTCTACTGAAGAAGTCTGTGCTGAAGTTCTCACAGGGTTTTTGCCTTCAGATATTCTTTATTCACAATGCCAATCTCCATAAGTGCTAAGCAATGCAGCTTTCTTCTGTAGAGAAATACTGTTTATGCTCTTCATGTATCAGAAACATCTCAGAAATCTGTCAAGAAGTTCTTGCAATGCATTTTCATGCACCAAATTCACTTCTGCATGTGAAAAGCAAGCAGGGTGAAACCCCACATGCACACCCGGAACTCTAATCTCTAAAGTGATTGTAGTATTTCTCCTCGGTGAGCTTCCACAGAATTTACAGTGCTTACAATGAAAGTGTAGTCCATCAGGCACTCAGAGTTAAAACAGAAAAAAAAATAGGTACAAACTCTAAAATATCAGCACAGGGAAGATCAAACCTTGAAAGCATGATGTAGAGCTTAGAGGCAGAGGGGATAAACAGCAGGTTTTGTTCCTTTGTGAAAACTGATGCATAAACACAACAAATCAATTTTTGCCATCATTGATAAGCTTTTGGGGCTGAAAATATAGATAAGTTTCTAGTGAGGAACCAAAAGGAAGAAAGGAAGTTGCCAATCACCATAGATTTACAAAAAGACAGTGGTTCAAAGACAGGGGGCCAAGCCTCTGTGTTTTTAGCCCACATGAAGGGAGTGCTGATAGCACCATGGCAGCACAACCCATAGGACCTCCAGCAGCTTCCCCCTCCTTTCCATCAGCCTCAGTGTGTACCTGACAGTACTGACTGCAGCTGGAAGATGAAGAAGGCAAGTGACCTTTGGAGAAGAGCATGACAGTGCTGTCAAACAGCTGCCCAGAGAGGTGGTGGAGTCTCCTTCTCTGGAGACATTCAAAATCTGTCTGGACGTGTTCCTGTGTGACCTGCCCTGGGTGATCCTGCTCTGGCAGAGGAGTTGGACTGGATGATCCTTTGAGGTCCCTTCCAACCCCCGACATTCTCAGACTCTGTAATTCGCCCATCTGAGGTGAGCACGGATGAAAAGTAGCTTTGCACAATTCTGTCATTGCTAGGAAAGAAAGCCCTTTCTTGTCACAAGCAAAAGTAAAACTTCAAGTAAGCAGACCTCCTCTGTCAGACTTGTGTTAGGAACTATGCCTATAAAAAACAGTTTTAATTTGTTCTCTTTTCCTCCAGAAAAGCCCATACTCCTTCAGGGATCTGGGAGGAAATACTTGCCACTAACTATTTGCAATGCTGGTACTTCTTAGGGAAAAGCAAATGCAAACAGACAAAACTCCTGTTTGCAAGGGAAGATTCCTCACTGCAAATCAGATACAACTTCAAATGCATAGCCATTACCAAACCTCTGTCATTTAGCTTGCTAAAGAACAGAAACTTTAAGCTCAGTACAAGTTGGCAACTCAGTAAAAAGGCACACGACATTTACACATCCTGTAGCTAAAGAGAGAAAGCGAAGCTCTAATAGAGCTTGTCTGTCAGTTAAGACTTGTCAATATGAACATCGCCCACACTTGGGCACGGAAGAGGGAAACACATTGAAGAAGCCTCTCCAGCACCAACCCTCACACAGCAGGGAAATTCTCTAGCCAGAGCTTCAGGAAGGCTCCATCTGCCAAAGCCACTGTGTGCTTTTAATTAAGAAGGTATACAGAAATGTAGTAAGAGTACAGACAGTTTCAGGGAGAGTTCAGAATGCCAAGCTCTTGGTCAAGCTTTCCACCCACCCCCTCAAAGGTACATCCCATAGGAAATCACAATCCACTGCATGTACCCATGCAGAACACGTACCCTGCACTGGCTGCATCACCAAAGTCAAGGATATGCTTCTAGCATCAGAGGAAAATCCCTGCTTTAAGGCTGATGTCATCGACTACACTCAATTTCAACACTACTTTTATTCTTCTTTCATGCTATTTAAGTACCCCAGCTGCTGGCTGCTCAGTGTGTTTCCCTGCACAACACTGCATATAGACCACTTATTTGCAGACAGTCGTTAGCTTGGCTTGGTTCTGGCAAACAGGCCTGGGAAATAAAATTAACTGAGCATCACACAAGGCTCATCTTGCATAAATGTCAAATTAAGCCTTGAAGTAAGTAAAAGTGAGCTATTTTCTCTCTTGAAAGTTTCTGTAAGAGGCTTTACGACCCTTTTATATGTTAAAAATGGCTAGTTCTAAATTATCACCTTTTTTGGTACTGAAATCTTGCAGATTAATGCCCTTTCAAAAGCTTCTTTTCACCTAACTCCACGATTTGTCTGGTATTACTCTCTTCTGCAGTCTGGGAAGCTACTGATTCTGCCACCTATTTGCAACAGTGGTAGGTCTTTGCAAAATGAAGGCATCTTGAAACACTTCCTCACACAGTGAAGACCAGAAGCTGCAGTGCCTGGACAGTACTGAACTCCACTTTCCCAAAGCTGTGCTCAAGCTCTAAGGATGGTAAACGTTAAACAACAGTGCCCTGTGACTCCTTGCAGGCTGCATTAAACTGGAAAGTGTCCCAAATGACAGCTTCTGTGATCACTGCAGTTGGAATAAGCTCAAAAGAAACAAGGAACATTGTTCCCTGTGAGTAGTCACTTAAGGTTACCTTGAAGAATACACTCAGTTTCTAACACCTGCGTTTGCTGCCTTTTTCAGCAGAAAGGCTAAACAGGAGATCAAAGGGGACGATTCCTGAAGGCAGGAAGTACAAGCATGACATTTCTTACCCTGGTTTTCCCACTGAGCAGCACAGACTCGGTGACATGAACAGTCACATTCGTACACCTCTAGAGCTAGATCCTGGCTGGCAAGGCAGGTCTGGCATTGCAAGATGAAGGCAAGAAGCAATGAACTTGTGAAGCAGTCGGCGGGCTTACAATGCACGCCACCTCCTGCTGAGGACTCCTCCTCTGTCACACTAACAGCAAAGCAAAACCGGCCCGGCACAAACTTCTTTCCCTTCACCACATCACTTGCAAGAGTATATTTATTCATAGCTAAAAGGCTAACTGTACAGCACCTCACCTACTCTGCACAGTGAAATCTTTACAGCATTAAAGTAACTATTCCAACATGCACTTAGACAGCAACTCCCAGCTCTCACTGCTGCAACCCTGACCAGACACTCTTCTCCAGGCTGCAGCCGCACCTGCACTGTTTGATTTGTGACTCTACAGCCAAAATCACTTTCCCCTCTCCATGGCAGGAAGGGTGGCTATGTCCCATGCCCATCCGAAGAAGCCCTTGTACTTGACACCTTTAAATGATGCCCAGTAAGGCTTAGGAAAATGCCAGGTGGCCAACTAGCTACAGAACTCAGCCTACAACCCAAGGTTTGCATTGCCACCACGGACACACTCTCCAGTTAGGGCAATCTTCACTCAAGGACCTCCTCAAGTCCTTGATAGCATGCCTGGAAAGCCACAGAGATGCCACTGCCTCAGAACACAAAAGGAAAACACGGCAGAGCCGCTAAGCCGCAAAACACAATAAGAAGCACAGTCCACGGGAACTGGAAATCCCCGCACAAAGGTCTGCCTGCTCCAATGTTCCCCCATCATCAGATCTTAATAAAACAGCCCTCAGTGCTCCCAAAGAGAGAGCACAGATCTCTATCAACATCGCACCAACGCTCCCTCAACACTCGGCTCAAGGAACATGGCCTGCAATGCTCACCTAGGCAGCACTATGCTGGGCAGACACGGTGCAGGCAGTTAGAACGGTTTAAAGACTTAATATGCTTTGTTCCCCAGTTACATAGTGTATTCAATAAAAAACAACCAATGGGTCTTCAGACAAAAACATCTGAAGTTTCCTTTCCCCTGATCTCAAGAGGGTCCACCAGCCCTGAGTCTGCTTTTTCCGTTAGCTGCAAATTAAGTGGCAGTGTCACAAGAAACAAGAAACTATCCCCAGCTCATTTTTCTCAAATTTACAATGATTTGATCTTAATTTTTGTGAGCAACTAACTAACAACAACCAACTGGGCTAAGTGAAGGGAGGAGAAACTGCACTTTGGAGCTACTGCAAACCTCTGTTATGATCCATAGGGTGTGAGAAGCAGCCACTGGCTTTAGCCTGCCTGCGTTTCGGCAGCCAAAGTCCATAGCATTAATTACACAGGAAACAGCAACAGAAGGTTCATGTTTGCCTTTTGGGTGAGCAGAGCTCGCACAGACTATGTCCTCTGACAGAGCCTGCGGCCCTTCGGGACACTTTTCACCCGCTGGCACTATAGACGTTTCCTGCTCCTGAGGAGCTACGTTTTCCAGATCCTGGCACAGGCAGACGCCTCGTGCAGCACAGGCAGCGAGATGCTGCTGCGGAGAGGTGCGGAGCTCGCTGTGCACCGGCAGCGTTGGGTTTCTCTCCACAAAGAGTATAAAAGACTCTCAGTACAGGTTAGCGGCTTTGACTTTGGCTCAGCCGTAAGAACCTATCTGCCTCCGTCCCTGGCACTACCAGGTCACAAAAGGCTTGCAAGAAGGAACACTGAGGCACAAGGTAGACAGCGAGCACAAACCTTCTGCTAGAAAACGCAGTCCAGAGAAGTTCGAGAAAAGAATCCAGAAACTGGTCCTCCCCACCACACCACAGCCCGGCTCCAGAGGCGATGATGACTCTACCTTTCTCCTCAGAGGGATCCCACGGGCACCGCCGCTGTCGCCTTCCACAGGAGCAAGCCAGCAGCACGGAACAAACGGTCCGGCGGCAGGATGCAAACCCAGGCGAGCCCGACCCTGGTCCGCTAGCCCGGAGCCGCGAAGCCTTCCGTTACCTCCCAGCCGCCGGGCAGACGAGGGACCGGGCCTCCTCCGGGGCGGCTGTGGCCGGCAGCGCCTCGGAGGGACAGTCACAAAATGGGTGACAGGGACGGCGCAGCGCGGGAGGGCAGGGAGGACGCCGCGCGGGGCGGCCCCGGAGGCGCGCGGGGAGGACTGAGGCGGGCTCGGGGCGGCTGTCACCGCCGCGGCCAGCTGGGAGGGCAGGCGGTGCGGAGGGCTGGTAGCGCGGCCGGCGGCCCCTCGGGGGCACGGGGCGGCGACGAGGACAAGACCAAGCCTCAGGCCGAGAGACGCGGGAAGGGGGTCCCCGCGGCGGTAAGGCGTTGCGGGCGGCGGGAACCCGGGGCATAGGCCCCGTCGGAGCCTGCGCGGCCGCAGGCAACCCCTGGGCGGGAGGGCGGCCGGGCGGGGGTCGGGGGTGATTTGGGCTCGCCAGCGCTCGGCGCTTACCAGGCAGCCGCCTCCTTCCCGCTTTCCTCGCGGCGCGGCCCTAGTCTCGGGGAACAGCGCCGGGTCCGGTCGGGCCGGACCGGGCCGGGCCGGGCCAGGCCGGGCCGGGCC
>VWZE01007058.1:0-67992 GCA_013396675.1 Eubucco bourcierii | reverse complement strand
GCTTCGCGCGGCTTGGCACCTGAGAGCGGGAGGCGGTGGCGGGTCCTGGGCCGCTGCCCCGTGGCGAGGGGCCGGCCACCGGCCGGGGCTCCCCTGGCGCCGCTGCTGGGGGTGGTGCCCGGCGACCTGCCGGCGAGGCTGCGCGGGCTCTCCGCATTCCTGCGCGGCGGCGGCGGTGGTCCGGCGCTGAGGGGCCGAGATGGACTCGTCTGAGGTGGGCCCGCGGGGCGGGCGGTCGCCCAAGGCCTGGCGGTTGCCGTGGCAAAAACAGCGCCGAACTTCAGTTCTGGAATGAAATCGCAGCTTGGACGCTTCGGAGAAGCCTTGTGCGGCGGCGAACCCGCGGGCAGCGCCGGTGCCGAGTGTGCAGCAGGCGGGGATCGCAGCCCGGCCGAACGCCGTTGCGGAGCCGCAAATCTGTGCCTTGCGCAGCAGGTGCCCCTCATGTGACATCGTCCTGTCGGTCTCTGAGCCTTCCCTGGGGAGAGCTTTCCGGTGGCTCAGGGTTACTGTGGAATATTGCCCTCCGTGTCCATCTTTTCCCATGTGATTCCTAGTAAAAAGGCATTTTCATGCGTTTCCATTTGCAGTGTGTAACTGTTGTAGAGCTTATCTTTGTGCCAGGCTAGGAGAGCTGTGTGCCCATCAGCTGCAGGCTTCTGGCTCCTCTCAAAAGGCTGCACTAAGCTAAGCTTTGTAGCTCAGTGTGGTTATGCAGGATATGTCTGCGGCAGTGAATAACAAACAACTGCTGATGGCAAACCCGAACGAGCGTTGGTGCTTTAGTGGAGGATAGAGCAGAGTCCCTGCTTACAGGCATGGAGTAGAAAGTCCTATGAAATGTGCCGACTTGACATATCGCTGCGAAAACCTCCCCGCCAGGACTACTGTTTAGCTCAGGCCGTGGGTTAAAGACTCTGTCCCAACAGCAGTTCTTTTGTTCTATCAGAGGAAACACTTCAGTGTAAGGCTGCCTTGCAGCCCCTTCCTTAGGGCACTTTCTTTCCTGGAATGCCTCGGGCTGCAAGTTACCGATATCAAGTACGGCTGACAGCCACCGTGTCACCTTGAGGGAAATGGAATCTCTGATAGGGCAAATCCACGTAAATTAGTCTATATTTCATCAGAATTCCCTTTAAACCCGAGGGGAAGCATGCTTGCAGATGTTGCAACATGGTTTGATTTACACTGTGGGAAAAAAATTTCTTGTTTATGTGCCTTACGAAGTCGTTCACTTTTTCTTGACGTCCCTCCCGGCCCATCTCTGTCACTCTGTCTGCTCCCAGCTGCTGGGGATTCCCCTGGAAGGCTGCCGCACTCCCAGGGTGCAGCTGTGTGACACTGAAAGGCTCCTTTGTGTTGGAGCAGGATTTTGGGTGGTGGTTTTCTGACGACGTGGCCAGTGCCATGCCATCAGGTTTTCTGATCCATGCCATGCTCAACTAAACCTTGTTCTGTGCTTCTAGCTTTGGATTTGGTTTTTAAATTACTTGTCAGCAACCTCCCTGGTATTTCAGTGACTACCAGCAGCATCCTTCCTGTATTAGGGGTGTGGAAAAAGCCTGCATTTGCCTTGCACAATCTATTCCTCACAGGAGCCCACAGAGGGGCTCTGCTTTCTCTTTTCCAGCAGGAAGCAGAAGGTGTCTGGTTCAGCTTAGTGAATTAATGACCGAGCTAGTGGCTGCTGGTGCATGTGGCTGATATCCTAGCTCGAGAACTTGAAAGGTGGCTGAAAAAAGCTACATAGTAAGGCAGCATTACATCCTGTCATGTATGCAAGAGTGGCTCAACTGCCACTGAGTAAACTTTCTCATTGTGGTTATGTTTGGGATTAGAGCAAACAAAGAGCAGACAAACGTCTCAGAGTCGAGCAGGTACTGTCTCAGACTAAGCACTGCAGGGCTTTGGGGGAGCAACTGCCTCGGGGCAGCCTGCTGCAAGCCTCAGGAAGCACCAGGAGGGCTGCCTGGAACACAAGAGACACCTGCTTCGGTGTAGCAATTTGCGGGGAACACCCGAGGGTGTTATGCACCCCACCTCTTCTCTCTCATCCTGCTCCAGCCTCAAGTTTCATTCGTTCTGTCTCGGTGCAGACAGGCAGGGTACTGTAAGTGCACGACGGCTGAATCGGCGCCAGCCTCACTGCCATTCACCTCAAGCCGGTGGCAGTGCTGCCTGCCCTGGTCTGTAGGTTTGGGGGAAACAGCTGAGAAGCGCCGGTCTGGTAGCCAGCAAAGAGGTAAGGCGGCAGGGGCATGGCTGTGAGCAGAGCTCTTGGCAGGAACCGGCAGCTGGTGCAGGACACGACACCTTCCAGGCTCCCTCGGGGGCATCCCCGCACTACAGGCAGGCTTTGGAACTGAGCGAGAGCCCTTCTGCAGAATGCCACACTGGGGCTAGCTGGAAATGGGCTTGAAACTATTTGATATTACACAGATACAGCCCTGCTAGGAAGCACGAATGACAGTCCCTGAGCTCCCCCTTATTTTCCTAGGTTAGGGGTAAGCGGGGCACTGCTTTCTTGACCTGCACCTCCTTTTGGCGGTTTTAAACACTACAGAGTCAAGCTCTCTATCTCTGCACTTTGAGACACCACGCTTGTGATCCATGCAGCATGATAGGGCTGGAGAGCTTCCAGGCAGGTATCTTTATTGCAGAGAGCTTTAGATATGATGTTAAATCTGGACTTTAATTACATCAGCAATTTCTTGGTAAATAAACCACCAGGAGAACTTCAGTAACTGATTGCATTTCCACCCTGAAGTACAGCACTTCTCCAGGAGGATTAGTGCAGAGCTGGACTGTTAGTCACTTCTCTGCCTTGCATGTTAACTATTTCCACGCGTTATAGCTGCTTTAGTTTAATCCAGCCATCACCCTGAACCAATCTCTAGTTTTAAAGGGGCACAGCTTTTACCTGGTAAAGCATGGAAGAGCAGGGTTGAGTTCCACACCTCTAGCAGGTGAATGCAGTTCACACAATCAGGTTAATAGCTGCCTAGTTTTCACTTAAATGAGACCAAAAGAACCAAACGTAGATACAGGAGATTTTATTTAACATTGTGTACAAAGAAAGGCTACAAATGCCTTTTTTCCCCACCCCAAATACAGTTTTTGGATCCCTTTTTCATACCACTTTTCTCAGAAATTGAAAATAAACTACCCAGAATGACGGTTTCCCCCTTCCATTTTCTTTTCCCCCTTTTTTCAGGCCTAAACTGAGAGATGTTTAGCAGTAGAGTTTCAACATCTTTCAGTAGTAAACTCTTGGGATTAGGTTTTCTGCCCCCAAAGCAAAGCACTCTGAGGTGCTGAAGCACTGAGCAACAGCAGTGTAAAATGTCACAAACAGACTTCTAATATGGTAGCCTTAAAACAGTGCCAGCAAGATTAGCTCTGATGAAACCCAAACTCATCCAAACAATAACAACTCATTGGTCTTCTACACCTGATAATTTAGCACTAATATAATTTAGTTGTATTTATATTTAAATAAATAGTCTTCATTCCTTTCCTTGCAGTTCTTCACAGATCATGAACATTTGTAATCCCAGGGATAAGAACAAACTACACAGCTTGGGTTATTGGTTTTGTTGTTCTGGAGGAGACTTAGGAAGGACATCTCAGCGTCCTGCTGTGAGATCATTTTTAAACTCAGTCTGTGAGTGTGGTGCTTCCCAGCCACCCACGCAAGCACTTCTTGTGCTCTCTTTGCTGCCTTGGTTAGCACTGGTGTCCCATCTCTTGGAACAGCTGTCCCTGCAGGGGTAGGTCTCATCCAGGACTCCAAATGCAGTACTGGAGGGTTTCTCTAAGTGTTCATATGTAATTGTGATGCTCAAACCAAGACTGCTTAGGCAGAGAAGCAATAAAGAAGGGATTAGAAGAGGCTTGTTGTGAAAAATGTCCTTTTGCTACTGCAACTCCTGCATTGCCACCTATTGCATTTGGAAGAGTTGTTAGGTGCAGATCAGTTCCAGCTGACTGGACACATATTTGTGTAACATGTTTGTGTGCTCCTAGTTTCCCCCAAAATGGAGGAAACTTGAGCTACTCTGTGTAAATTGGCATTTGAGCATTCAGTTAGGCACAGTGAAAGGGAACAGGAGCAGTGTCTTCCTGTAACTACCTTGTGGGTCTCAGTCCAACTGTCCTGGAGAGATGTGAGCATCTCCAGACCAAGGCCATCTGCTCACTGGTGGCCTCTGCCCATTGTCATCCTTGCTCTGGGTCAGCAGCAGGAAGCTACTTTGTATACAAGGCTGCTCTCCTACACCCATGGGAACAGAATGTGGCCTTGTCACATAAATCATCCTGCAGATCAGAAAAGTGGCTCACCTGTGAGCACCAGGACTTCACCACTCCAGAGCTTTGGCAGTGCCTGGCCCCAGCTGCACCAGAGGACTGGAGTATTTTAGTTATCTCCAGGGTCACCTCTTCTACAGTGAGCCTCTGCATGTGGGAGTTGTGTACACCAGTGTAGAATGATGGGAAGTGGATTCTGCTGGACAGGAAGGGGTCACTCACTGCACGGTGACACATAAGCATGGCAAATGCCACAGAAGCCAGGGGCATGGCCCACTTGCCTGTCTCCTAGAATCACTGAATGGTCTGGGTTAGAAGGGACCACTGAAGGCCATCTAGTCCAACCCACTCTCCAGCAATTCCACCATGAGGTGGTGACAAAGGCAAAACAGCTCATGCAATAGTTTTCTGACTCTTTGGCAACAGCATTTATGTATTCTCTTGACTTGCAAGGCCTAAATCCAGCGAGCTGGCCACAGAAGGGGACAATGAGGGTAAGCTGTGTGCTCAGTTTGCTCTGGTCCTGCTGTTTTAGCACACTGGGGCATTCTATCCCTTCAGGGCAGAAACAGGTTTAAGCAACAGCTTGACCTGGTTCTGTTAGCTTTTGCTTTCTTTGCAGTGGAGTTTCATCTGTGGGAACACACAGATTTCCCTTCTCCCCTTTAGCTACTGCCACAGGGTGAAAAAGCAAAGCAGAGAGCAGGAACTAAGCTTTGCTTTCTCAGCGCTGAACTGCCCCTTGTCAGCAGCAGAGGGGTTGCAACACGTCAGGGACTTGGAGGCTACAGCAGCTCAGTTCCTGGTGCTCCGACATCGATGCTGACTTCCTGGTGAGCCAGTCCTTGCTCACAGCTATATCTTGGGCACAGGCCTGCGTCTGTGACCTGAAGTGAGGACTTCTTCCTAGCTCCAGACCATGCGATCCCAGTGGATTCCCAGTTCCACCTCTCTTTTCCATGTGTGTTGCAACAGAAGGACCAACCAGTGAGCAACCAGAGAGGGTTGGAGTTTTCCAGCAGATTTTAAACATTTTTAAAAGAAAATTTATTTTTTATACAAACTTGTAAGAAGGGGCAGGGTAAGAGCAGCGAACACTTTGTGACACCTGCCAGCGTTAGGAGGGTGAGGAGCAAATGTGGAGATCCGGGTAAGCTTTGAAGAGCCGCACATCTGTTCACATAAGCTCCAGGAGCAGCACATCTGTTCGCATAAGCCCCAGGAGCAGCACACCTGTTCGAACCGAAACCCAACGCACCGAGCCGGCCTCGCCGCCGCCTGCGCTGCGACACCTTCCCGGACGCTGCTGCCGCCCCCTCGTGGCCAGCACGGGCGGTGCAGGTGGGCTCCGTGGGCTGCCTGCGATAGGCTCTGGGGGTCAGAACGGCGGCAGGCGGCAAAGTTACTCCCCACACCGCTGTGTGCCGCCCTTGGCCGACAGGCGGCAAAAGAGCAGCACTGAAATACAGCCTGGACCAGCCCAGCTGCTGCCTCAGCTCGCTAGAGGTGTGCAACAGTAGCATGTGAATGGATGGTTTCAGTTTGGTTTCTGACACCCGCACGCAGGCAATACAAAGCTGAGACTGATGAGGAACTTATTTCTTGCCTATCTTTGAAACCTTTCCCATAGTTTACTTTACTTAGTTTTTACATTTTTCTTAACCTACTCTGTGTTTAAAAAAAAAAAAAAAATCCATGAGAATTTCCAAATAGTTTCTAAGTGGCAGGAAACTGCTGCTCATTCCTCTGCTTCTACTGGAGACACACAAACTGTGATTGAGGGCTTCCTTTTAGAGACCTCTCCAGCACACTACAGACTGGAAGAGAAGAAGCTCCCAGGGCACATAAGGGAAGGGGAAGTTTGTGCTAGTTTGCTCTTATCTTGTTACTATTGTACCTTTTCGACAGAGAAAACAGAAGAGTTCAGTTTTCTGACAACTCTAAAGGGAAGATGTGAGAGTAGAAATCAGGAGGCCTTCTCTCGAGCCATGGTTTGCAATTCCCTTTTTGTTTATGTCTGATAAGGCTTATTTAAAATAATATTAAAAAAAGAAAAAAACAAAACAATAAAACCAACCCAAAACAACAAACAGACCAACCAACATCCCTGGAAAAAGATCACAGAAGCCTTTAGGAAACCCCTTCTGCAAACACAAGACTATTTGAAACCCCTCAATTTCAAGGGAAGTGCAGAAATCACTCCTGACGTTTCAAAGAAGCCCGGGAGTTCAGCAGCAGCACGAGATGTGCTATCTTTTCCATCCCAAAATCACCAGCTTGGGGGAAAACATCTTCATATTTAACAGAAATAACTAACGGGTTCAGTTAAATTAACTTCTCTTTTTTTCCCTGATCCACATGCCTGCATGTTAGACAATGTTACATTAGAACTGAGCATCCTAACCAGAGCCTAAAAGCAACAACCTGTAACAGTATCACAGCAACCCAGGCCAGGGTGGCGCTCACAGCTCCGGAGCAGTTACTTCAGAGTAAAATCAACTCCTATATAAATAAAAATAGAACACTTGGGCAGAAGGAAATTGGCACAGTCAGCATGGTATTGCTTTCCAGTTCCAACGCTGCCAAGAGCAGCCACAGATTCCAGACACCAAAGAAGAGGCTGTCCCCAGCCACCTGCTTCGGTTGGGTGGCTCCTTCCAAGCCAAGCTGTCAGCGGTGCCCCTGCCTCGGCCACACCAGGGCCACCCTGCAGCAAGAGGACTGCTACAGAGCCACTGGCTGAATGCGAGAGCAAACAGAAACCAACACGGGGAGCGTGGCTGCTGCTCCCCAGGACTTCCCTTAACTCAATGATTTTCAAGATTGTGACTAATTTTTACCTTCAGAAAGGCAAAAGAGTAAGAAATAAAACAGTAATATAAAAATCTTCAGCTTTCAAGTTTCCTTGCCTTCATTCCCTCCCTCCCCTAAAAAAAGCACCTCCTACTATCAACACTTTTTCTCCTTTACAGGTTCAGAAGTTGGAATGCAGTGAAATACAGAGAAGAGAGAAGGAATTTCTAGCTGTACATTACATTACATTATAAAGAGGTTTGCTCCCAGACCTAAGGAGGGAGGGACACTAAGCAATATTAAATTCCTATTAGAATCCTTACAAAGCATGCAAAATATTGATAGACTCACAAAACCCAAATGGAGATTGCTTTTGCTTTCTGGAGTTTGCAACTTCACAGTACAGTGATTTCTAACACTATGCTGCAGTCAGAATTGCAGTGACTACAAAACCATGTTCCTTCTGTTTCGTTTTTTCTTTCCCTTTGTTTAAAGACTCCTTTGTGGTTTTGGTTTAACAGAGAGGCTGCAGATCACCCATTGGCAAAGTGAAATTCAGCACAGCAGGGCTTGCTTTCCCTGGTGTATTTCCCCTCCAACAACCAAACTCTACCCATCTTTCAAAATCTGTCCCTCCCTCCCCTCCTCAGGCAGATTCCTTCCCTTGTCTTCAGGCTGAACTTGTCCTGTCGCTAGACAGTGATGGATGGATGCCACTAAATGGCTGCACAGGAGGCAAGAGGGGCTGGAGTAGTTCATGACAGTGGAATTGCTCCCACCCTTGGTGTGTGGCACAACTGCTCCAGAACCAGAAGGCTCTGCTCTGGGCGCCAGCAATGAGATGATGCTTTCGACTCCCTAGGAAGTGCTGCTGCCCTGTAGGCCTGGGTGACCCCTGGGGCTTCCACCCATCCACAGAGGGAAAACACCACACTGGCGTTTGGCTGGACCCATCTGCTGCTGCCTGTGGCTGTGCAGAGATATCCTCACTGCTCTCCTTCCCAGCAGGGCCTAAGTTCCTACAGGGTGCAGGATGCACTCTAATGGTCAGACTGTCCATGAAGTACATTCTGACAAAGGCTACCCAGGTGCTTGTGTCCACCAGAAAAAGCTTCCTGTGGAAGCAATGAACAAAGCCTTCAAAAATTCAAGTATCACAAAAAGGATCGTCAGATAAAAGTCTGGAGGGAGCAGCCAGCCCCACAGCCACTGATTAGCTGCTTCTGCTCACAAATGCCTCACTCATTTCAGCATTGCTAACAGCTTTGGAGTGCTGCCAACTAACGGTTCCTTTGCATCAAGTTTGGTGGGGCCTGAGGAGTTCATTGATCCTGCCTGGCTGCCTGAAGACAAACAGCAGAGCCACAAACGGCACCACTGGCTCCAGCCCCCCCGTCTCTCTCCTTTGCTGTGTAGTATCACTGGGCCTGGTTCACCCAAAACCCCTCAAAAGTGCAACAGAGGCAAGAGCAGGACATCTCCTTCCCTACAGCTGGATAAATGTTTCCAAAGGAAGGGGTGAGTGAGACAAAAAAACCCCAACAAAACAAAACAGCAACAAAACCCAAACAAACCAACAGCTCTGGCTGTATGCAAAACTATTCCCCTTCCTTAGAATCTTGTTCCACTCAAGACTTGGATTTCTGAGGAGGGAATCGTAAGATCCCAGACCCTCCCCTTCTTCTCTCCTCTTGTAAAGCAATGCTATTGTTGTGGCCTAGAACAGCACTTTAAAAACAGCAGTTATTAAAGACAGAGTTGTGAGCTATCCTCTCCCCCTCGCCCAAAGAGGGGCATCCTAGCAAGTGGTGCAGTAGAAATCTGGAAGTTTCTTTATGTTAAATTAAGTCCATAAAATGAAGAATACCTTCAGGCCCCTCCCAACAGTAAGAGCCACCCTCTGTGGTGCATTTGTTCAAGTGTCTGTTGCTCCTTCTGGCAGAGATCCTGCACAGCTCCATCTCCAGCTTGGCTCTGGTCCTGCCAATCAAGAGTGGAGGTTTTTCTCCTTGCTCTTCAGCTTGTCGGTGGTTAGCAAACAGCAGAAACACTGCAGGCCTTCGATCCCCAGGACAGGAGCAGGCCAGAAACGTCTGCAGGAACACAGCTGTCTCTTTCCGGGGTGTGGCAGATCTGTGCCAAGAGCAGTTTGTTGTGTCCTGTGGGTACCGCAGGCACCTACACCTCTGTGGAGAAGAGAATGCTCTGCCTCTTGCTGTCTGGGGTAGGGATAGTCTCTAGCTGCAGGAAGTACAGAAGAACTTGAACCTAGGAAGAGAAAGAAAGAGGGAACAATAAAGCTCTCCCGGCTCATTCTCACCTGGCTACCACAGGCACCCCTGCAGCTCTGGATTTGGGTTAAGGCTGTGTGTAACAGCAGCCCACAACAGTTTACACTGCCTCAGGGACAGCTTTTTCAGTTCCAGGGTACAAAAGGCAGCAGTGGGCAAGGAAAGCTGAATTTAGCACACAATTTCATTATGCACCAGTGAAGGTGATTTAAGTGCCAAGGAGCATCACTGTGAGGTCCCTTAATCCCAGATGAGCAAGAGGGCCCTGTGAGACAGCCCTCAAGCCATCCTGCTGTGCCCAGACAGTACTCTGTGCCCAGAGATGTCTTTGGGAGAAGCTGGAGTCCTGCAGATGCAAACTGACCTGCCCTGCAGACAGTTCTGCAGAGTCTAACACAGCTGTGAATTGTGCTCCTCAGAACCACTGCCAGGAGAGCACAGCAGGGTGGCTGCACCAGGCCCTGCTAGGGGATTGCACTTTCCCACACTTGTCTTCTCAAGATTCCAGCAGCACATTCAGGATTTTACCTGGGACATGACTTCTAGTGACCAGCTGTCAGTCATGGTGATAGGTTGGGTGGGGTTGGCAGGGATTTTGCTGTCCTTCTCTGAAGGTCTGAGCAGCGTTGGTCCAAAGACAGTTGCCAGATTGTGCAGGGACATCTTGTTGACACTTTCCTTCTCAGCAACTCTGGGAGAAGAAACAAGGAACAAGGTAGACGCTATAAACACTTGGGTCTGGAGTGGTGCTTCACTAAAGAACCACACTGACTGCTCTGTGAAGAGCTTTAGATGCATTCAAAGAACCACTTTCTCCTCGCGGCCCTAAATGAACTTCAAAGAACTTGGTCTGACACAGCCACAGTCTCCAGGCACTCTACAACCACAGCTGAAACTTGGGGAGCAAGCTGGGAGCAGCTTTGGTTGTTCTGCCTGCTGCTTATTGCCTGAGCAGGCAGAACAGGCACAGGAATAAAGGAAAGTTTTCCACCTTAATTTTACAAACGAGAAACTGAGGCACAAAGTGTAAGGAATTCACCCAAGGGCAGAAAATCTGAGCAGAAACACAAGTGAAACCCAGGATTCCTGGATTTGAATCCAGGAGCTCAATCACAAGATTGATTGACAAGATCTTTCACCTCTCCGGTGACAGGCCCTGGTACACCACCTGTCAGTGATCACACTCTGCATGTTTCAGGCTTGCTGCACTCATATCACACACATGGAAATGCTGCAGCTGCAGCCAGATTCCATAGACGGCATCAGGAAGCCCAGGCTGAGCTAGGAGCTGACAACCCCAGCTAGCAAGACTGCTCCAGCTTTAACAGATCTACCAGGTGAGACTGCAGGCACCTTCTGAGAGGCCTTGCAAGCCCTGAGCCATGGCTGAAGCTGCACAGTCGATGATAAAGCCTTTCCTGACCTTTGTGCCCAGATGCAGGTGCAGTTTTGCAGTGACTTTCAGTAGGAATTTGCATTTGCACTACATAAGTCATGAGAATTTTGTTACCCTCTTTGATCCAGTCCTGATCCTCTCCATATGAGTGGGAATGGAATTCAGGATTTAGAGCCTCACTGAGTGAGGATGAGGCAACAGTCAGCTGATGAGCACTCAAAGCAGCAAATGCTTCTCCAGTTGTGTGACATCAGAAAGCCCAGGAAATGGCTCTGCTCTGCAAAAGCATGAGGCTGTACAGATCCAACCCTGCCTGAAGCAGCCTCCTTACCTCTTTAAATGGTCCAAAAGGAAAAGGAATGTCACGAGGTTGGGTTCTGGAAGCGATAACAACAAATTCAACATGCAGCTCTCCTTTGCAACAGGATCTGAAAGTGCTGCAAGGCAGAAAACAGAGCATCACCACAGGCAGGGAATGAGAACCTGACTGGTTGCAGCATTTCCCAGACCAGCAGAGATGCTCCTGAGTGGGCTGAGATACATCACAGGATGGAGGACTGGGGCATATCAGTACTCTACAGGGTCTCTTCATTTCGTAGATGTGTAGAGACTCCTTTTCTCTCCAGCAGTTCAAGTGCTGCCAGACTTTGAACCAGCAGGAGGTTTTTCCCCTGTACCAAGACAACTCCACACCCCCAGGAGGGCTTCTCTGGCAGGCCACATGGGGCGAACAGTAGGCATGGCCCCACAAGGAGGCTGTCACTCTGTGAACCCACCCTTCAGAAACCTGCACATTTTCAGGGTACAGGAAAGCAAAGCACCTCAAGCTCTCAGGAGATATCATCACAATGCCCATTTCTGAGCTCCACTTCACTTCCCTAACATCTTGCTCCAGGCTTCTGTCCGATGCCATAGACAAGGATTTGGACTGCTCCAACAGCAGCCTCCTGCAGAAGAGTTTCAGTCAGCAAAGGTCACTCTGCTGCTACTCACCAATGCCCTCAGCAAAGTTGGGGTAGAGCTCGTCCGTGAAGAGGGGTTCGGGCAGCTCCCGGAAGTAGAGCTTGAGAGTGCCGGCGATGGCGTTGACGTCCATCTCGCTCATCATCACCGACACGTCCTTGTTGTCTGCAAGGGGGTAGAGGGCAGGAGGGTACAGGAGCTGCTGGCCTTGTGCTCGTTCTTCTTCCTTTGGCCTTTGCCTTTGCCCAGGCAGCTGAGAGCTTTCCTGTTTACATTTCTGCAGACTAAATGAGCTACCCCCTGAAAACTGAGAGCTGCTGCAGAAAGCGCTGCAAACGGCCCAGAGCTTTCATCAAGTGGAGAGGACCTCGCACTGCCCGGCCTCAGTTCTGCTGTTCCAGCAAGCTCAGCCTGACCTGGTGGGGCCTGGCTTGACTGTATTTCACCCTCTGCTAGTGACAAGTTGTTATTTCAACTCCCTGCCTCCAACGGCTTAGAGCAAGAGCCTCCAAGGCTAAGTCCCCACTGAGTGTAGCTAAAGCACACAGGCAATTCAGGGCTCACATTTCAGCTCTGCTAGCGTGAAGAACAACAAATCCACCTCCTTTCCCTAAAGCAAACAGCCCAGCCAGCAGAGCCAGCACTGCTCTCAGACAGCTCAGGATAAAACAGCACCTAACATAAAAGTTGTTCTTCCAAGTGTGAAACACCCTCATTTGCACTGCTGAGGGCTCGAACGCTGAAAAGCCTTCACCAAACACACAGCTGGGGTTAAAAGGCTTCTCCTTGTGCCAGCAGCTCTGCCTCTTACTGCCTGCTGGGTACCACCAGGTTAGAACAGCATGGCCAGCTGACAGGGAGCTGGGGTGGGTTCCAAGGGTGCAGACACAAATACTTACTGACATCAAAAGCAGCTTTCAGGGCCTGGATGTCGGTAGCGACCCCTGAGACGCGGTAGATGCCCACCTCCTCCATGCCCCGCCGCTCAATCTCCTCCACACACTGCCGCACTATGTAGGGCACCTTGGACCTCTCTCTCCTGCCAAGTCAGAGAGTAGAGCTCAGCACTGCCCCGGTGCCCAGTGCTGGCTACCCCAGCTAGGCTGCTTCAAAACACCCCATCTGCAAAAGGAGATGCCAGGGAGCCTGAGCAGGCCCTCGAGCTGTTAGCACTGGGGAGGCCTTTCTGACTCATCCTGGCACTGGCTGTGCTGCAGCTGCCCTGAGCACTTGGGCTTCTGGCCAGGTCCCAGTACCCCTAGAGCACCACTCTGTACAGGTAATGAGAGGATTCCCAAGAAGTCCTTGCATACATAGCAACACTGTTCCTTCCCAAGTAATGCAGTCCCACAGGGAGGAAGTCTCACACTTCCCAAACTGTAACAGAACAAACAGGTTTCTTCTGGCAAATGATTCATGACAAAGGATCAGGGGTTAAAATAACAGAGCAGAATCCAAAGAACGGGAACATTTCTGGTTATGGAAAGGAAGTGTTCAGTGGCTCTGGAAATGTGTGACCAAGCCCTCCAACTAGAGAGTAAGGGGGCAAGGGGTCCTGCCTGTCCTCAGCAGAGCGATGTGTGAGAGCCAACGCCCTGGGTCTCAAAGCCTGTCTGCACTGCCACCTGCTCCCCCGCTGAAAACCCAGCTCAGAATACGACCAGCACCACCTCTCTGCAGCCATAGCCACCTAAGTGGGACTGACAGACCCCTCAGTGCATGCCACTGGCCAGCTGGCTGTGAAGCAGTAGGGAGGAAGGTGCCCCAGCAGCTCACTTGGTGACAATAGCAATCTTGACCCCGAAGACCCCAGTCTGCTTGCGCGATGGCATCCTCTTGAGGCTGAACTCCCGGCTGGTGAACTTCACCGACAGCTTCACTTCCACCTGGGCAGGAGAGAGCAGCTGGGACCCACCAACCTCCTGCCTGTGCTGCGACCAAGAGCAAAGAGCTGCAGCACAGAAGAGGGACGGTGCTGACTTCTGCTTACCCCGTTCATGGAGATGACTGTGCGCTGCCAGTCCTTGTCCTGCAACGCCTGCGGATCCAGCTGGAAGACAGGGAAGTTACCCATGAGCTAGGAACAGGCTCCAGAGGAATCAGCTAGGCTGGGATGCTTTGGCAAGTGAGCAGAGCACTGCCACATCAACAGATTACCTCTTTTCCATGGGAAAACACATGGCAAGGTTTCCCAGGTTTCAGCAATAGGACACTCAGAGTGCAGTTCCCTGGGCAGAGCTGCTGGGGAAATGCAGCACCAGGTGTGCAGGGGCTGCTCAACAGCAAAGGCAGCCCCAGCAAGCAAACCCAACCTCTGAAAGCAAAGAGCCTCAGCTTCCACAGAAGTGAGACTGCACTCAGTGTTGTAGCACAACAGACACTTTAAGAAAGCCAAACTGTCCCGCCCCACAGGCCTGGGAGTCAGAAAATGAGGAGAGACTTCTGCTGTAACTCTGATTAGAAAGACAGGCCTCTGCCTTCCTGGTCAGTTTTATAGAGACAGGTGAGGTTGGGTGAGCAGAAAGCACTTAAAGAAAAAGCCAGGCTGGAGAATTACACAGCTCTTAGCTACAAAGCTAATGACTTCCAAGGATGACTCTGTTCCACTGAATCCAAAAGACATAATGACCCTAACAGTGAGACCAAGGAGGAGAAATGTGAGACACAGACAAGCAACTTCCAACAAACGGAACCTCTGTCCTGATCTGACAGGGAGAAATGGAGAAAATGAGCCCAGAAATCAGGGGAAGTTGTTCCTCCTTCAACCTGCCTATTCCTTTTCACCTTATCTTGAGCAGGAAGAACACCCGGCCCTGCTTTTGCAGGAATGCATTTAGCAGGCACAGGCTCTGAAGCAAAGCCCTGGTCTCCCTGTCTCAGCTTTGCTTGGTCTCTCTCGAGTGCTCAGTTGTGAGGCTGAGAGCAGCTGATTCCGGTACCCAAACACTGCCCAGCAATCCCAGTACTGCCTGGGGGAATTCAGACACATCTGAACTGCTCAAGAGTGGCACTCGGCTCAAGCTAGAGTGCAGCAGAAAGAAAGGAGCTCTCAGCAAGGGGACTTCCATCAGCAGGGCAGGGCCAGGCAAAGCCAGCAGAGTTGGGTGCCCCCGAGCTGGCAGGGGAGCGCTTGGGTGCTGAGCACAGAGACCGCCAGAGCAGGAGGCAGCAGCTGCTCTGCGCTCTGCTGGGAGCTGGCTGCCCTCAGCTAACAGAGGACAGTCAGCGACTGCAGCTCTCTGCAGCACAACCTCTCCCCACACACAGCCCCCAGAAAAGCAGGGTTCGGCCAGGCAGAGGGAAATGCTGAGACACAGCAGCTGCAGCACGTTCCGGGGGGGGTCTCAGGAGCAACCACACTCCCGCTCCCACACCACCCACAGGGCAGCCCAACGCTGCCGACAGCTCGAGACCAGGCCCCCCACGCCCTTCCCTGCTCCCCAGGAAAGACAGCGAGCAGAGAGGACAACTCCTGCCCGGCTGCCGAGCGCCCAAGCAGCAGGGGAGCGAGGCCCAACCTTGTCCCTGCGCACTTTGCTGCGGACGTAAGCCCAGAGCCGCACGCCGACGGCGCTCGCAGCCTTCCGCGGCGCCCTGGGCCGCTGCCTGCAGGCGCAGCTCCGGCAGAAACTCCTGAAGATCCCTTGTAAGGAAGAGTCAGTAGCCAGCAGCTCCCACATGGTGGGACTAGAGAAAGGAGGGCAGCAGCACCCAGCCACGGTGCTCCGGCAGCCCAGCGCTGCGCTGCCTGCCAAGAGGCTTTGCTTATAAGGCTGGCGGCGCAGATCCGCCCCCGCCGGCGCGGCTGGCCGAGGCCCCTCGAGTTGGCCGGGACCCGGGCTGCTCTTCCCTGAATTTCCGTGCCTAAGTTTGCTTCCTTTCAACAACTGCATTCTTTCCCAGAAGCGGGAGGAAAGGAGCCTTGAAGTGCTCGGCTTCCTAGGAAGAGCTGCCGCGCTCAGCGCTCCTGGAAGCCTGGACTGCAGCCGCCTGAGCTGTACAAAGCTGCCCAGGGTCTGCCGATGGGCACAGCCACAGCTCCCCTCCAGCAGCTTTCCCTGTGCTCTTAGAACGGAGCCACTGCAGGTGTACTATTTATAGCAGGGAGAGACTGCCTGAGGCTGGAGGGGAAAGAGGGGTTTGGATACTTGCCAGGAGTGCAGCTGGGTCCCGGCCCAGTGGCTCTAAGCTAACAGATACTGCTGGTTAGGGCTCCGTGGTGAGCAGGCAGCTCCTGACACTCTACCAACTGAAAGCAAGGCAACAGCCGCTAAAAGCTGGGCACAAGTCCCGCCCAAGACTGAATACCACATGGCAACAAAGGACTGGCAAAAGCAGCACGGGCTGAGGGCTCACAGAGACCCTTCCTTGTTGGGTAACTTCGGGAGCTGAGCATGTGCCTGCTGCTACATCTTGCTCCTTTAGCTTTGTACTCCTGTTGCAGGGCTAGCAGGACCTTCCCCACCACCGCCCCACCTGCTATTTGTCTCTGCTGGAGAACAGCTTGTATTGAATGGAGACAGCTGGGGAGAACAGGCACCAAGGAGTGAGTCTGCCTGACCCCAGCCAACCCTGCATAAATCACTAGCAGTAACAGAAGCAATTAAAAAACTTAGATCCCCCCCAGGTGCCTTTTAACTAACAAAGCAAAATGAGAGAAGCTAATAAAAGAGCAAAGCTTGAATAAGCTCTCAGCAACACCGAGACAAAATCAGGTCTAACAGTCTGGTAAGTCACAAGAGGAATAACAGAACCAGGAGAAAAACAAGAATGTCACTTGGCCTTGCAGCAAGCTTCCCGCCTAGGCCCTTCTAAGGCCACCAAGAGTCACACAGCTGGAGCAGACAGGTTACAAAGCAGACTGAAGACAAAGAGTGAGTGTGAAGCTGCAGCACAGAGAGGGCCTGTGACAAATGGGGTCATGCTGTCTTCTGGCCTGATTTGGACATGAGTGACCTGGCAGAGGGAACAGAGAGCAGAAGAATGCAGTCTGCAGAGAGGGTGCCAAAAGGATGCTGCTTGGAGGCAGCGAGCACAGAGGACTCACTTGGCCAGCTCGGGCACGGGGGCGCTGGGAAATGGCTGCTGCTGCCAGTGAAACTGACTGTCCCTCTGAGCATGTCCTTCAGAAAACAGCTTGGTTTAAGTGACAAAAGGACCCGTTCATCTCCACTGCAGCTGTCAAAGAGCTGTGTTGTCTCCATGGCCTGTGCAAACAGGACAGACCTACTGAATGCCTCAAGGACTGCATCTCACAGACTTGTTTGCACAGTCCCCACCAAAAGTGAATGCTGCACAGTTAGAAGCACAAACTGCTTTGGCTTTACTCCCCGAGCACCTCCGTTCCATTTGCGCCCTCTTCTTTGGCATTTGAAGTGGCAAGCTGCAGCCCCAAACCCCCTAACAAAGCAAACAGCTCTGTATGCTGCACAAAGCACAACAGAACAAGGCAGCTCAGCACTACAGGGATTTCTGAGGGCAAGTCCCTCGCCCCTATGGCAAGTTAACACTGAATTAAGACTGACAATTAGTGTGCAGAAGTCAACAGAGGCTGAGTGTGCAGAGCACCGAGTGGTGAGGACCTGGGAGAAAGGTGAACTGAGGATGCTGCTCAACAGCAGATGCAAGCCAGGCACCAGGGAATGCAGTGTCTGTGTTCAGCCTTAGGGAGCCACCACACAGAGCTGGAGGATCTTCATTTTTTTTTTGCCAGAAGAGAAAACAAAACATCCAGAGAGAGGAAAAAACAAAGCAGCATCAGTGGAAATGAAATGCCTGGGAGCCAGGACTGGGGCAACCTTAAGGTCTGTGTGTTTTGTGCTGTTTATTCCCACTGCTTCCTGCCTTCACTAAATCTCCCTGGCAACTTTCCACCCCATCAATTCTTATTTGTAACTGAAGTGACATTGTCAAGCTCTCACTGCTGCTGGAGACTCCCAGTCCAGCCACAGCTCCATTCTCCTGGGAGCTCCCTGCTGACACCTTCATCCTTCCCTCCATCACCCTTCCGCTGTGGCCTGCTGCCTTCCATTCCCCCTGTCTCCGCTGCTGGGACACAGTTCTGCATGAGCAGGCTGCTCAGTGAGCTCCAGTGTGTGAAAGGCTTTCTGAGCTGCCACTTGGGAGGCACAGCATGTGACAACCTGGTTTGCATGGAGAACAGCCTGGATGCCTGACCCAGCTGTGTGCCATGCCAGGAGACAGCCCAGATAACGCAGCAGATAAGAGTGATTGTTTTGCATGGCAACAGAGCAATAGCGGTGCTGCTACCACACAAGGACTGATCTAAGGTCACATCCTCTCTGGTTTTCCAACACTGCTGTGAGGAGGAAATGGTTTGCCTGAGCTGATCACGCAGAAAAAAAGTAAACAGCACAGGAAGCAGCACTTCTGGGAGGCAGGGAGTGGAGAAGAAGGATCCCAGGATACGGTCCCAGTTTACCTGGGCAGCCTGTCCCAGGGCAGTGGCCAGCACTGCTCACCTAGGTGGCGAGTGAGGAGCAAACAAGAGGCTGCTCCACTCAAAACATGGTGGTGTGCCTGCCACAGGGACAGATAAATTCCAAGAGCTAAGAGACTGCGAAGTACCAACGGAAATCAAAACCCCCAGAAAAACACAGGGGGAGCTGATGCTCACAACTGATCCTTAGCCTCAGGTTTCCTCCTCCAAGATGGTGTCCATCTCTTTCCCCCCAGTAACTTCAGTTGCACAGCGTACCCAGGAGCTGCACCTTCTCCCCAGGCTGTAGCAGCAGCCCCCAGCCACACATGCCAGCTGGCTAAGCACTCTACCCCTAGTGCTGCCATTCCCAGGTCTGAGGAGGCCTTTGCTTCTGCCCTTGCAGGAGCTTCTCCTGGATCAAAACTTCGTGGGTTTATTTCTCAGGGTTAAAAACTTGAAGGTTGGCAAGCAGCAAAGCTCTTGCTTCTGGCTACAAGAGCAGGTAAACAAAACATTCCATAGGAAAAGAAAATATGACCAATGTGAGCTATTAAAATTGCTGCCCATTACTGGAAGCCCCAAACTACAGGAACTAATTTCCAGTCTTCCTTCCTCCAGTGCCATTATGTAACAGAGATTTAATAAACACTTCACAGCTAACCCAGCCCTGGCTCCTCGCTGCACTGTCTTCACCACTGCAGCTCAGCAGCGCCGAGTCAGAAATCCCAGCGGTGGGAAGCGGCAAGCTGACAATAATCCCTGGCTCCCCAATTCACAACTGAGCCCGCAAAAAACTGGCCCCGTTTTGGCCAGCAGGGGGATACACGCAAAGCTCCTGAAGGTGCCACAGGCTTTAACTAAAGGGAATTCAGCAACAGAAACAACTCGCCCAACCTGACAGACAAGGACTTTGGATCATCCAAGGGCTGGAGCAGCTCTGCTCCGAGGACAGGCTGAGGCAGCTGGGGGTGTTCAGCCTGGGCAGGAGAAGACTCCAGGGGGACCTTAGAGGTCTGAAGGGATCCTGCAGGAAGGCTGCAGAGGGACTGTTCATGCGGGTACAGGAAAAGGGGAATGGTTTAAAGCTGAGGGAGGTCAGGATTAGATTGAATCTCATGAAGAAGTTCTTCCGTGTGAGGGTGCTGAGACTGACTCAGGCTGCCCAGGGAGGCTGTGGCTGCCTCCTGCCTGGGGGTGTTCGAGGCCAGGTTGGATGAAGCCTTGCGCAGCTGAGTCTAGCTGAGAGGCATCCCTGGGCATGGTTGGGAGGTTGGGGGAGATGTGCTCTGAGCTCACTTCCAACCTGAGCCATTCCAGGATTCTATGATCAAAACCATTTTTGTTTTATCCTGGGTTTTATTTTGTCTTGCATTTGGGTGGGGTTTTGTTTGGTTGGTTGGTTTTGGGTTTGTGTTTGGTTTTGGTTTTTCTTTTTTTTTGTTCCTCACTGTTTCAGTTTCTCTAAAAGGATAAAGAGAGAACTAATATTCAAGTATTACCAAAGAGTGTTTCTACTTCCAAACTTCAGTACAAAATGTTTTTAAACACAATATACAAGTGCTCTGCATAAAAATGCGCACCCCTGTGGGGGAAAAAAAGTTTAGAAGAGGTTCTGAATTTTCTAAACCTTTCTGTGTAAAATATTTGAAGGATGCAGAGGGCGATTTCAGGCTTCTCCATAATGAGCTCTCCATTATGGGCATCTCAGGGCTGAAAACCTGCTCTTTTGTAGTTGCTCAGCCCCAGGGCAAAGAAGCTTTTGTGAGCAGAAGGGCCATACAGATTTCTAGTTAGCAGGAGAGACACAGACCAGGAGCCACCCAGTGCTGGCACTGATTGATTTGTGCACAAATGTTCCTCTGAGCACCCACCGCAGTGTCTGGGGACAAAAGCTTCCCCTGGAAAGGCAGGGCTGCCTCGGGGCTGCAAGGAGCCAGGGAGAGGAACAGGCCTAATAGAACTCCTTTAGACAATGAAGCCTTCTGGAGTAGAAGTGAGCTATGAGCCTGCAGGCTGCCCTCAATCAGCTGATCCTGAAACGGCCTTAGCCTGTGACCACCACTGAAGAGGCTGGAGAAAGCTGTCATCCATGCTGTGATGAAGAGTCAAATGGAAATGGAGAACTGGTGACATTTTTCAGTGTGGCAGAAAGCAAAAAGGTATCTGGGCAGAGCCTCTGCACTGTACAGCAGCCAGCTCAGCACAAAGAATGTGTCCTCAGGGCAAGTATTTAAACACCCTTCTGAAGCTGTGGACAGACAGTGCAACAAAATTGAAGAGGAGAGGGCACATCTGTTCTGCATGTCGCCCTCCACCCATGGCCTCATTTCTGCTGCACGCAGCTTCAGTGTGTTTTATCCTGCAGCAGCTCCCCAACAGCAAGCACCTCACTGCCACACAGACAAGGTGTCCTGTGCTGATGCTCAGCAGTGGAAATCCCTCTTAGATGCAGCCTGCTGGCACAGTCACCATATTATGGCTGTGGCAGTTAACAGGACAGGCCTGTCCTCCAAGACCTTGCTGCCTCACCAGTCACCTTGCAGCAGGTATAGAAGGCAGCATTTCTCCCAGGTGATCTACAGAGGGAACAGCATATTCACTGCTTCCTCTTGGCACAAAGGGAGCATCCTCACCAGTGCCCAGGGCTTGGTGACAGAGCAGCTCCTGCCTGCTATGCAGGAAGTTTTGAAGTTAAGAGGTAGATCAGAGAGCAACACAAATTTTCACAACAAAGCATCCAGCAGCAGTCTTGGGCAGGCACAGGAGACAAGGTCAGAGGGAAGAGAAAGCTGCTGACTTCCTGTCCATGAACTACACTGTGTAGCTCACTGGCTGGCAAAACAGTCTCGAATGCTGAGACAATCAGAAGGCAGAAAAAGCTTCCCCGGTGCAGCCCAGGCCCCTGCTGTGTTTTGCAGTGAGAGGGGCACAGCCTCACCTGGATCTGCCCTTTGCCCATGATGCGGTCGCTGCTCTCGCCGTCCTCTTTGGTCAGCTTGGTTTTGTTGTAGCACTTCTCATAGCAGAGGATCCGCAGGGTCTGGGAACCCTCCAGCTCGATCTCAAACTCCTGCAGGGCACCAGGAACGGCAGAGCAGTGAACACAACACAGCAGGACGCTGGGCTGGGCTCTTCATAATCAGTATGGTCTCCTTAAAATTCACCTGGAGGGAGCACTTAAGGGCTGACCCAAGCACCCTCCCTAACGGAGCTGCTCTCAGAACAGGCTCTGGTTTGTGCACAGCATGGACTGAGATGCTGGACTCCTCAGACTGGTTTCACTGATTTTCAGCACTACAAACTCATTCACCCTCCTTATACTGAGATTTTGCTTCCCAACAGGATTTAGCTGGCTGTAAAGAGGCAAAATGGCTCCCTCACAACAAATAAAGAAAACCACCTCCTTCAACACCTCACAGTTGTGCCTTACACCAAGTAACCACACAGGACTCTGCCTGGACGCTGAAATGCTGGACAAGGCTCATTTAAGTGTTTAACTACAGCTGATTCCAGAGAAGGTCCCCTGCAAGCCAAACAAACCTGGCATGCAAGAACTTGCTGAGAGGCAGCAGATGCAGCACAAGTGCTGAGCTTGCAGTAAGGTCTCCCACTGGTGGGGTCTCTGCCCACCGTGCAGTGGTGCTTGGCAGGTGGAAGAAGTCAGAGGCAGAAGAGTGCAGCCTACCTCGTTCCAGTTGGGCTCCGTAGTGTCTCTGTACACTCTGGTTTTAGCCTTGTTCACAAAATACCCAAAGGAATCCACCTCCAATGTGCAATACAAATCTGAGGAGGGGAGACAGGGATAGGAACTCTTTATACAGGGACAGAAACTTTTCAGCAGCCTCCTGATTTGCATAAATCACTTTCAGGGCATGTCTGCTTCTACAGCATCTTTGTATTGTACCAGAACCACTACCGAGCACAAATCTCATCGCCTGGACCTGCAGAGCTGCCCTTGTGAGGCTGAGGCACCAGCACAGCTCTGTAAGTGACCTCAGCACAGACTCTGCCCCTCTCGAGATTCAGGGCTATGCTACCATCTCGTATTTCCCAGATCAAACCACAAGGAGCAGGTGGTGAACACCAGTGGTAGCTGCTGGAGCCCATCAATGCATTGCAGCAGCTGAACTCTCTGGCCCCTGTCAGTACCTGTTACACAACTGTGACTCACTTGAGCTCTGCTTGAATCCTGCGGCAGAGTGGACAATGACATTCAGGAAGCCATAGAGCCCTGGGGATTCATCATCTGCACAAGAGAGCCAAGGAATCCTGTTATGTTCACAGAGGAGCCAAGAGTGAAAGACAGAGTGATGAGGCTGATAGTACACAGACAGTGAGCAGAGGGCAGACTGCCCCTGCGGGATAGCAGGGATCCAGTTCAGGACTCTGTGCCAGGCTGTGTTGGCTTATACTTGCGATGCCTTCTGGCAATGTGTGGCTTATATGATGGCACTTTTGGGGCCAACAAGGCAATATGGGAGGAATTCAGAGGAGAAAAGTAAAATGCAGAGGCAAAGTCTGTACTAGCAGATTAAATAGTTATTTAGGGTGGGCTCTGACACAGTTTTGGACAATTAGTGTTCTTCCAAAGGATTTCCAGGCACAGTTCAAAGCTGTCCCAGGACTCCAATCCCTGGCATAACGGCTGCACACTGAGAGCATTTAACAGCCAATGAACACACACTGGGGGTGTCCAGGAATATTTTGCTTGTTTAGATGCAGCTGCATCCTTTGGAGCTTGCACTGCTGCAGCAAGGAATGCTGCAGTGGCAGACTGCTCTTGTCCTGACGCTCTCTGGTCATCTGCTCTTAACTACTTTCGCCAGACTACACAAGCTGAGTCTCCACAGCCTCAGCTTTAGCTTTACAGAACTCTCAGGTTGTAACTCAGCACTAGGTCGAAGGCTGCAGCAAAAAGTAACAGTAAGAGCAGGCAGAAGTAGATGTTCACAGCAGCTGTACCATGTGAAAGCATAAACCAAGGCCTCACCTTCCTTATTGATAGTGAGGGGAATGTTGTGGACTGTCTGAAGCTTCACACAGGAGTTTGTCAGCATCTGCAGCTCCACCGACGTGAGGGAGAAGCTTTTAAAGCCTACCAAGGAGATTCAAAGAGGGAGAAATTAAAACTCAAAGCAGAGGTTGGCTGCATGCTCCCTCCTCCTGGGCATGCGCAGGAGAGCTGCTCCCTGGGCCTAGTGCTCAGGTCTGCACTGCTGCTGCAGCCCAGCACGTTGAGTGGAGTAACAAGTCTCAGGGTGCTTCACAGGAAACCAGTGGGGAGCTCATTTGTGATTCTGTGATTCCCTTAGTTTCTTGCAAAGCCAAAAAACAGCCATGCCCTAGAAGTGTGTAAGTTCCTTTGGACTGGAACCAGGCAGAGGGCTGCAGTTGCTCCCTCTACCTGGAAATGCAGAGAGTAAACGGAAGCTCCTCACAGGGGCAGTGCTCTCCCTGTGCGTTCTCTAGGTGCTGCTGTAAGCAGAAGTCCCCCAGACAGACTCAGGGGTGCAGGAACAGCTGAGCTGAGGATTTCAGTGCACATCTCTCATTTTTCAAGGGACTGGGCCTCAGACTCCTGCTCTCTCCTATGCTCACAGTACTTGCACCAGTACCAGCTGAGGGACACTCACATTTCTTCTGCTGCTCGCGGATGTTCTCTCTCCACTCTGCCCTTTCGTAGTCGGATGAAATGAGGAATGTGTAACTCTGCCCAGGAGAAGAGAAGAAAACAGGGTGGGCATTAGCCTGTCCCAGGACTGTCAGTAGGCCTGCCTGCCTCCTGCCCTCCTCCAGTAGGAGCTGCTTTATGCACTGTCCTGGTGCTGCTGCCAGATGTCCTGCACCACAGCTCTGTCGGTGACTGGCAGGGCTCTGGCACTGCGTCTGCTAACAGCAGCTGCATCCCTGGCACCACGAGCAGCCACTACACTTCTGTGCTATTCCTCACAACTGCACGAGGAAACTCAGAGTCAGAGCATGGGCATGAGGTGAGGACACAGTGACCAGCCTGAGGATTTCCACTGAGCAGTAAAAGGATGTTGTGAGAACCCTTTGTCACATGCATGGAGAAAGGTCACAGTGCCAGGTCACAGCACTGCCAGAGCAGGGGCTACCTCTGGCACGCTGGGCATCCCACAGCACCACAGGAGATTGTTCACAACCGTCTGGCATCCCTGGTGCCAATGCAGCATACAGTCCTCAGGAGACTGCCCCAAGAGCCCCAAGCCTTGACCTTGAAGGGGAGTCCTGAAGGCAGCTGCTCCAGCACCTTACCTCAGGTGAAGAGAGCTGCTCCTACAGCTCTGCCAGGGCAAGTACTGAAGCAGGGGATCCATTTCTAACCTTATTTGCATGCAACATTGGCACTGAAAAAATTAATCACAGCCTTAGGTGCCATCATAAGCTTTGGTGTAGCAAGGGACAAGTGTCTGCTGCTTGGAAAGTGCTTTCAGGGCAGACAGAAGAGGGCTGAAGACCTTCTTGTACAACAGCAAACACCCTGCCCTGACCTCTGCCTTGCACCCTGCAGGAGACCAGAGAGCCACTCACCTTTCCATTGCGGTTGTGTACCCTGAAGGCCATGCTGGGAGACATCAGCAGGAGAAGGGATTCCTGCTCTGACAGCTTCTTTTTCAACCTCTCGATCACCTTGCTGCCTTTATTTGCCCTCTGAAGGGTGGGAGAGAGAGGGAGACAGAGGCCACAGGTCATTTTCCAACCTTGCACTGACAGACGTTTGCAAGATCCACATTTCCTTCCCCCTGTGAGTGATGGCCCCAGCAGGAGAAATGCTGTCAACAGGAGCCCTGATGCTCAGGAAGGCTTTACCTGCAGTGCCTCTACACCCAGACTCGGCTCTGTTCCCCAGTTGCAGTTGCCCCAGATGAAGGTGCAGAGGTGCAGGGCACTGTCCCAGCTATACCCTGTACTTAGTGTTCCAGAGGCTGCAGTAGCATCCCACCAGGCAGCTATGGCACTGCCAGCTCCTCCACAAGCATCCTTAACTAAGGAAGCTGTAAGGAACTTCTCTGGAAGCTACCCTCAACTCTCCTGCCAAAACTGCCTCCCACTCAGCAATCCACTTCCAAGAGAGGTCAGCTAAAGCCCTGGCGTGGCTCAAGGCCTTTACCTTCTCGCGCTGGATGTCGCTCTTGATCTGCGAGATCTTGATCTTCATGGCATCCAGCTCCTCGTCAGGCACCAGCGGGATGTTGGGCACTGCCTCGGCCTCATCCACCATCTGGAAGCTGAGGTCGGTGAGAGGGATGTACCACTTGCAGTCGTACTGCTGGCTCTTCCTGAAAGACACACAGCCCAGAACTCTTTGGTGCCTGGCAGCACTCGGTGCTCCTTCCCACAAGTCCTTCCCCACCCTAACACGCCAGACACAGAAATGGGCACAACCTCACTGGGGTTGCCCTGTGGAGAAACTCTGCTAAAGGGTTGCTTAACAGCAGGACAGCCCAGAAGGCTTCTGCCTTCCAGCAGCACACAGCAAGCCATTTGCTTTGTTCTCTATTTCTTCAGCCTAAGAAACCACAGGGATCTTTTCCAGCCCCCTGCAGTGCCTCATGCTCTCCCTTTCAAGTCTCCATAGCCTTGCCAAGCCTCTGACCTGGCTGCTACCTATGGTCTAAACCCAGGTCTGTGCTGCCCCAGGGAGGAGGGCCAAGCAGGGCAGGTAACCAACACATATAAACATCCCTGAAGAGAGAAACCACAGCTCCCAGCTCCTGGCATTTCTTTCACCAGCACAACCTGCTCACTTTTTAAAAGTTTCACAGGATTTATTCCCTTTCCACCACTACAGTCAGGAACATCCACTTGTGGGAAGGTCCCACTCTTTCGAAGGTTCTTTTTTCACAATCATGGCTTCAAAAGGGACAGGGACAATTTTCAGCCGAGAAGGACAAGAGGATGAGAAAGGTCTCCTAGAGCAGAACTTTTAGCAAACGAAGAGCAGCCCTGTTTGAGGTAGGTTTGCTGGTCAGGGTTTTCACCTCATTTGCGAAATGTCAGCAGAACTGCTGTACAGCTGCACCTGTGCTTCACACCCAGTCTGTTCACTGCACCTTCTCCAATTTTCTGCAAACCTGTTCACTGGCTGCAGCTGCAAACCACCAGGGCCAACCTCAGTAACAAAAGAAAGCAAAGAATGACAGCCAATGAAAGAAAGAGGAGGCAGACTAAAAGATGCAGTGGTCCAGGACACCAGCAGCTACAGCACATCTTATTTTTCTAGGAAGACTCAGGGCAGGGGTAGGAGAAATTAACCTTTCCTGAGGGATCAAGCCCTGGGCAAGGTCTCAGGTAACAGACACCCCTGACTGAGTGGGTTAAGGTTACTCAGGCCTGGGGGACCCACATCCAACCACCATTGCTGGCTAAAGCCAGGATTCTGCTGAAGCTGAGGAGCAGAGCACATGGTCCAGAAGGAAAAGCTCACCCTCCAATCTGCTTCTTGAGCTTGGCACACAGGAAGAGATCAGTAAAAAGAAAGACGTGGCGCAGCTTGCGAGCCCCCTCCACCAGCTCCACCATGAAACTGTCCTTCAGCAGCTGCCGGTGCTGGGGGAAGAACAGAGACAATGTCACTTACTGCAGTATCAGCCCCACACCTGGGGCTGGGGCAACATATTCTTAGGCACGACTTCTACATAAAGTCCCATGAGGGAAAAGAAAGAAAGTTATTAAATGTCCCTTGCTGTAAGCTCTGCTCTCCCTCCGGGGGCAGCAATACCTGTGTGTCTCCCTTATGATCTGCTTCTGGGTCACACTTCAGGCTGCTCTCCCTCACTCCTTCCTGAGCCCAAGCCTAATTTACTGCCCAGCTCCCGAGCACCCAGGGGCCAGAGCTGCCGGTAGTGCCTCACCCCTCAAGCACCAGCAGAGGGCAGCAAACACCAGCGTGCCCGGCAGTCTCCCGCCAGCTCCTGCGCTGCCAGAACAGCAGACCCCCCCACGGACGCCCATACCCACGACAGCAGTTGTCAGCATTAACTGCTGGATGTCATTGCTCTGCTCCTCGCAAGTGCTCTCGAGGGACCATTCCTGAAGGTGTCCCTAGCAGCCTCCTCGCCGTCTCTCAGCAGCCAGTTTAACCAGGGCCACTCGGATGTGCCCCCGGCCCGTGCCCACTTCGATTCCTTTGTGTATCATACAAACATGGCCCAACCCTAGATGGAAAGAAGCAGCACAACCCTTCTGCCTTTATTTCTGTTTCTAGTCCCAGGAGCTTTCCTGAACAAGAGGCAGAGAGGCTGGTGGGAAGAAGCGTTGCTTTGCTAATTCCCTTATGGGGGCTGCAGAGCTGAGAGACACAAAGTCTGGGGCATGGCACTGGGCAGGTGGTTCTGTGCTGTTACCAGTGACCCAGCCTGCTCTGTGCTCAGGCCTTCTGCTCTAATGTCAAGACCAGCAGGACTCTGGGTGTACATCTGCACGAGATACCTCAGAACCGTGTCATGGGCACTCAGCTTTGGGCAATACAGACTGCATTCCCCTGCCTGCAGCTGCACCGCAGCCACCTGCTAGAGCACACAGAGCACCCCAGTGCACACAAAGGTCCAGGAAAGCTGTGAGCAGCAGCTGCAAAGCTGCACCTTTCCCCTAACGGCAGGAAGCAAGGCAGCTCCCCAGCAGGCTGCTGCACCATCCTGGGCAGGAGCCTGTGGAGATTTGGTATCCAGCAGTGATTCAAGCTCAGAAAGGCCTCTGCATATGCTAATGTTAATGCACTTGTGTGCCTCCTGCTCTTGCCTGGCCACACAGCCAGGCAGGAGAGCAGAACCACTGAGCTGGAGCAGGGAGGAACCGAAAAGCAGGAGGTATGCTGTCAGAGCAAAAGCACTCTCCACAGCTGCAAAGGAGTTCGTTTGGGAACAATAACAAAACAGGGAAGGATATTCTGTGAGCAAGTCAAAGCCCTAGTCTCAGCTTTCTAGATCTGATGCATATTAATGATGCTGCAAATCAGCGCAGCTCCTCCGGGACAAGAAGAAGAGCTGCCTGTTGCCAGCTCAACCTCTGCTCACTGCTTGGAGGTGTAAAGATGCTCTTTACAGCTCGCTCAGCTTTACTGCCAAGCATGATGCAGCACTGGCTCTTACCTACCTGGCAGAGACGTGGCATGGTCCTGACTTGGTCCCCTGCCCCCTTCTGCCAGGCACCAGCAATGCTGAGCTCAGCCAAGACCCCAGCCAGCACACTGCTGGGAGGTCACAGCTGAAAAACAACCCCAGGCTAGTCCAGGCAAACAGTCAGCATCCCAGCCTGGCACGATGTGGCAGAGGCAGGCCCACAGCCAACAGCCCAGCAGGGTGTTTCTTCACTGGCACTGCAGGGAACAGGCCCAGGAGAGCTGTTGGAGCAGCCTCCTGGTTCTGGCAGTGCCACAGGGGCATCATCTAGAGTGGAGCATCTTGGAGACAAGTGCACCCTCAAGGGAAGGTGAGGCCCAGAGAGAGGCACCAGTGACTGCGAACCTTTGTGCCAGGCCTCCACAAGGTAAGGCAAGTGGAACCCCTCAGCATGCCTGCAGCAAGGCCACAGCCCTCAGCCCTCCCCACAGGGCCTGCCTGTGCCAGCTGGGCCACCCCTTCTGCTCTCTTTAGCTGCACTTAGCCTGCTGCATGGGCCTGGGCTGCAACCACCCAACACCTGCTCCATGCTCTCTGTCCCACAGCTCCCCAAAATGCAAGCAGATAGCTCAGCCACAGGAGAGCACTTTGACCTTCATAGGTCACATCCAAGACTGAGGTACCCCTCACTTGCACCAACTTTGGCTGGCATGTTGGGCACAAAATACCCCAACTGACAGCAGGCTCAGTGCTGCCATGAGGCAGTGTTTGGCAAGACCAGTTCCCAGAGAGTGAGCTTGGTGGGACGAAAACAGAGTTGTACTTGCTAAGCTTGACTGGAGCAGAAGAGGTGGAAGGAATACTGCAGTCAGTCACCCAGAGGAGAACCCTGAGCCCCACAGCCCTCTCATCCTGCACAGCTTCTCCCTCACCAGCTAGCTGGAGAGGCCTCCCTGCAGCAAGCATCAATGGTAAACCCACAAAGGCAACCAAGTAGCTAGGGAGGAGAGGACAGCAGCACACATTTGTGGATCAAGCCAGGAAGTGTCTCCTCACAGCAGTGTGGAGCTTGCTATTAGACCTAAGTAGCAGCTTCTCTCAGCTAGCAGGGCTGCTGCTGGCACTGGGCACCACAGGCATGCCTCAGGCTGCCCAGCCACAGTGAAGCAGAGGAGAAGAGCTTGCAGCAAAGGGCCACATCTTTTGCTGCCAGTGATTCATCTTGCTGGGAGGGCTCAGCAGGTCACAGTGAGACAATAAAAGGATTTCGCAGTTGGCTTACCGAATCCCTGCCAAACCCCACAGTGAGGGAGCACAAGGCACCTTGTTAGACCTCCTGACATGAGTCAGCCCACCCTACCCGACCCCAGGGGAGCCAGCAGCCTCAGACAGGACTCATGCCAGTCAGATGCTTGTGCCACCTCAGCTCCACAGGTCTTCTCCAGCAGTTTGGGAAGCAAATCTCAGTTTTGTCAACTTCTCCCAGCTGGGGCCAGCAACAGCTATTCCTTTGGTGGCCTCCAGTTAAACAGAGGCTCCTGAAACATGAGGTCTTCTGGGCAGCTGATCCTGCTGGGCATGAGAGACAACAGCCTGTGTGGCAAACCACTCTTTATCTTGTGTCAAAGCTACCAAAGGTGCTGCAGTTTTCCTGAAATAGCCTAAAACATAGCCAATAAACATCCAAGAAAACATTCCTACAGGGTCAGGGCAGCAGGACAGTGGCCAGGTGACACCCTCTGTTGCACAGACAGTCCCAAGACTGTCATGTGCCCAGCACAGGAGCTGAGCTGAGCTACAGAAGATGTTCCAGGAGCATCAGTTCATAATGTATCATCACAGAGTGAATCAGGGCCACACCTAATCCCTCAAACGGGGCCTGGGTTGGCTCTGCTAAAGCTTTTGTACTGGTACTGTCCCAGGGCTTCTTTCTAGGCTTTGTTTCACCTGCTGCTTCTCCCACCCACCTCAATGCTCTGGACAAAAGAGTTCTCCCTGTACATCCTTTAGTACTTGGATATCCTCTTTGCACTGCCTCTTGCCTTCCTCCCCCTCTCACCTCAGTCAGCGAGCACCTCTCCCTCCTCTGCTTCCACCCTCACCACTACCTGTGTGCTCATCTGCTCATCCCACAGTGTTTTTGTGCTGCTTGCATATGATCAGTGCTGCTGCTGTCAAGTACTGCTCCACTCCAGGAAGCATGGCAGAGGAGCAGCTTGTCTGAGACATTGCCGGAGCAGGCTTTGGAAAGGCACCACCCGGCACAGCTGTACCAAAGGGCAGCTCCTCGCTGGCGTGCTGAGGAAGGAGCTCAGCCAGTGTGGTGACAGCAGAGGCCTGCAGCCTGCGGGGATGAAGGAAGGCCTGGCACATGTGCGAGGTGGGAGGAGGGCAGAGGCAGGAGATGGGTGCTGGCAGATGCCAATGAGGAAGAGGAGGCTTGGCTTTCTGCAGTGGGAAGAGGACTCCCTGCGTGCATGCCGGGAGCTGCGGAACAGGAGCTGCTCTGCCTGGGGAGCTCAGCTGCCTGCTCCCTCAGCAGCTCAACTGTCTCCTCCTTTCCAAAGCTTCTGGCACCAGCAGCTCCCTGACTCCAGCTACAGGAGAGCGTGAAGCATCCACAGCCATTTTTGATTGCTCTGTTGCCAACCTCTGCCCAAGGCCTCACAGTATCACAGTATCACCAAGGTTGGAAGAGACCTCAAAGCTCATCAAGTCCAACCCTTTACCACAGACCTCAAGAGCAGACCATGGCACCAAGTGCCACATCCAAACCCACCTTGAACACCTCCAGGGATGGTGCTCCACCACCTCCCTGGGCAGCCCATTCCAGCAGTCAATGACTCTCTCAGTCAAGAACTTTCTCCTCACCTCGAGCCTAAACTTCCCCTGGCACAGCTTGAGACTGTGTCCTCTTGTTCTGGTGCTGCTTGCCTGAGAGAAGAAGGTAGCCTCCAGCAGCAGTAGGCACCAGTCCTTGAGCTGTGCACGGCTGCCTGTGCCTGGCCTTAGCTCCAGCTTTTCAAAGGCTTTACTCTGCATTTTTGCTCCCTTGCAAGTGTCCTTTGTCCTTTCCCTTCCCCAGCTCACCTGGTCTGCATCAAGTTAAACAGGAGCCTAAGGCAAAGACACTGAGTCCCTGACTACAATTCAAAAGGTCATTCAGCAGCAGGTAGAGCTGCTGGCCAGGAGGGCAGGGGAGCATAATCTGATCCAACATGTGATCCAGTGGGCTGGATCCCTGTCAGCCCCTCCTGTCTGAACTGGTGCTGGTGAGGCCAGACCACAAGCACTCAGCCAGTGAAGTGCCTCAAAGCTCAGAAAGGCTTTGCTTGAAGGCAGCTCCATTCCTCCACGTCACTGTGGGCTCACCACACAACATTAACACCTCAGAAAGGATGGGATCGGGTGGCCAGGGCCAAGGCAGAAATGGCCACCACTCAGGCTGGTCTGAACCAACCCAAAACAACTTCCTCAGCAGAGCTGCATGGCTGGGGCTGGTGATCTCCTGGCTCCATCATATGGCAGCCCTCAGCAAGCCACAAAGCAGAGAAGACTACAGGCAGTAAGCACCAAGCCCTCTGTGCGTGGGCTTAACCCACCAGTACCACCTGCCCTGCTGGAGCCCTTTCTGTCCCTCTGGTTTTGCCCCTTTTGTTCCCAGCCCCTTGCAGTACCTCAGCTCATCAAACGAGCCCAGGTCCACACACCACAGACAGTTTTCCATTCCTATGCATAAGGTCAGAGCTAGCAAAGAGCTCGCCGAGTCGCCCAGACGCAGCTGAGCAGGAGGACACCTGCCACCACGCAGGGGGACAGCAGGCAGCCGGCTGCGGGGCCGCCCCAGAGCCGGGAATCGCTTCCTGCAGAAGGGAGGAAGGCTGTGCTGATGAGCCTGCACTCCTCTCAGCAGCCTGTCACCAGGGAGATTAACAACCACAAGCGGCTGCTTTCCCCAGTTCAAAGCAATCCTGGAAACGAAAGCTGGAGCAAGAGACTGGCAGAGGAGATTTGACTCCTCCCTACGAGACATTCAAAGGGGAAGAATATTCCACATAAAAGGCAAGGACCGGGAAAAAAGATAACTGAGATGGGCACCTAAGCAGTCCATGAGGGGAAAGGGCTGTTTGCCCTCCTTCCTTTCTACCAAGGAAACTTCAATGGGAGGAAGACAAATAATGAAAAAAAGGCATCAAAGCAGGCTGGTGATTCATTAAAACAAAAAATGCATTATGCATTGGGAGCAGTCAATTAGGAGAAGCAAACTGCACACTGTCCTGTCGCCCTGGGGGAAGCACCAGCAAGATGAGTGGGAGGAAAGGATAAGCAGAAGAGGAAAGCTTTACAGGCATAAACAAACCCCAACTAGGACCCCAAGCTGAGCAGCCTATAGGAAGGAGTAGCCAGCACTAACTCACACGGGGTAGCTGGGAGCAGCCTTGTGCCTCTGGATTACTCTGCAGAGCCAAGATACCTATCCTCCAGACATGGTGGTAGCTGCAGCATCACCACGTTGAATGAAGTGGGACCTTGGTGTCAAATGCTAACAAAATTATTCACCATCAGAGTCCCAGAGTGGGAGGGAAGCTCTGTGAAGCATCAGAAGTTCTTTTCTTCTCTGGGCTCAGTGCAAGCTGTGTCCAATGAGGGAGAGCAAAATCGGTTCAGTCCGCTTCAGCACACCCACAGCCTCCCCCTTGGGTAAGTCCCCTTCTTTTCCTCCCCACATCATACACAGAGTGGCTGCAGGACCAAGTGAGAGCAGGAACAGGCCTGCTGAGCCCAATCCTGACAAGCCCTCCCTTCTTGCTGAGATCTGACAAATGCACCTCTCCAAGAAGAGATCCTGGGGATCACCTTCCTGAGCCTGCCCCTCCACCTGGGCTCTGGCACCTCATTAGGATTCTGCATGACACTTTTCAAAGCCTGCATCCCTCATTGAGATGCTGACAGACAACCAGAGAACACCAAATGCTCCCTCCCCTGTGCAGGGTCATCCTAGCATCCCCTGTAATGAGGCCATCTACTATCACTGAGGTTCTGCTGACTGATGGCTGAGCCTCTTCCTCAGCCTCCAATTGCTCAGCCCCCTCCTCTTCTTTTCTCAGCTGCAGGCTTCCTCAGTTGACAGGATGAGACAATGAGCAAGACTTGAGGACAAAGTGCATCAAATTCCCAGCACTGCTGCTTCCAGCCAATCTTTGTGGGCTGAAAATCAGTTTAACAGCTAGAGGCGAGCACATTTGGTTGGCAGGACCTGGGAACCCCTCATGGAGGTCTCTGGTATTTTAACAACCTCCTGGGCTTTGTAAGAGAGGGCTTTGTACAGCGTAATTTGGGTCACTTTTGATCAGTTGTGTGGCAGTCTGTGGCATGCTGCCTGAATTCCTCTTACACATACACTGTCTGAGCTGCATCTCTCTTTTCTCCAGCCTCCTACATCCTTCTCCCTCTTAATACCTGTGCCAGTCCTGGTCTTCCCTCATCAGGAAGGACAGAATTGCTTTCTAATGACATGAGGAGGCAGATAAATTGAGCCCAGTGGGGCATGCAAGACTTCACCACTGAGTAGCTACATGCCCTCCTTGCATGCAGATGAAGGAACTGCACATCCTGGATCTTTCTGTGTGTAGCCCAGTTCCTAGCAGAGCTGAGAAAAGTTCTATTACACCCTTAGGAGTCAAGCACTTCACTTTCCCAAACCAGTCTGTTTGGTTTGCTTCACAGTCCCATTTACAACATTCCTCTCTAGAAATGAAGGCACAAAAAGTGAGCTTTCTGGCACAGTGAAGGCTGTGGCAAGCAGTCTCTCCTAGTCTTCTGTGAGTTCTTTTTCTGCTCCCAGGCTTCCTGTTTGGTTTGTGTGCAGGTAAAACATGAACACATTTAGTGCCCTGCATAGTAATTGTGTATGGCAAATGACTCAACACTGTTAAGGACAACCCTCAGCACATTTTCCCTCTGAGCTTCCAAACTGTTTTCTGAATAGAAATCAGAGGGTGCTGTTCCACATCCTTAAGAGAGCAAGGACACTGAAAACTGTTTCTTAGCAACAAAGGGATTAACAACATAACTTGCTAGTCTGCTCTGCAGAAAAGGCACAAGCAGCATTTAGAAAGAGAGAGAATCAGGAGAGCAGAAGCCTGACCTCCCCCTTCTTCACAGTCATGGACTGCCGGCGAGGAGTGATCTCTTCATTGATGCTGGAGAGGAAGTTCTGAGAGATCCGCAGAGCATCCTGCAGGAGTGGGTGATCAGGGTGGCTCACTGGAGTGTGCTTGAGCAAATCCTGACACCAGGGACACAAAGAACAGAACCATAAGCAGCACTGCAAAGCAGAAAGGTATGAGAGCTCCTAAACAGAGCTGTAGGACAAGGTGCTCCAGCTTTGTTGTACAGATTACAGCAAAGCTGCATCTCTACAGGAAGAAATCTCTGCACTTCTTGGTAGCACCACTGAGGAGGTGGCAGAGTCCTTCCTTTGGAGTCCTCCACTTAGTGCAAAGGGAAGAGCCTCCTATGCAGCACTGTATGTTTATTTTTGCAATCTTGCAGCTCCATGGAAGATTTGAAGGGTGAAGAAAACAGGAAAGCAGCCTAAAATTTGCAGACTACCCTCCAGATACTCACATGCAGGACAAGTGTGCTGCGAGTCACTCGATCCACCGGCTTGTACAGCAGAGCTGTGGAGAAACAGCAGCAGGAAGGTGAGGAAGAGGCACCCAAGTGCAGCCCCTGCAGAGCAACCTGGCCCCTGCAACTGAGCCTCCAGACAGCCAGCAAGCTCAGAGAAAGACAAACTCCCTTCTCTAAAACGAAGCAGCACACAGATGTACACACACAGAGGAAGTGACCATGCTCAGAGCAAGCAGGTGCCCCCTGGTGAGCACACTCTGCCAGCCTGGGCAGGACAGAAGAAGTGCACACAGCATGGCACACATCCAGCTGTGCCCTGCCAGTCTGTGTGGTCCCACAGCTCTGACTCAGGCCTCACATGCTTAAAGTTTCCAAGGAGGACCCTGCAAGGCTGGCAGTGCATCTCTCCCTTCTAGAGTTCAGCATGACATGTGGAGTGCTTCCAAACCCTGCTAACAGGCCGGAACAAGAAGGGGATTTGGGTTACATATTAGTGAGCAGGGAAGCTTCTTACAACACAAGTTGTCTTCTACTGACATGCACCATGGAATTTGGTTATGGAAATGTGAACCACGCTCTCTAGATGCTACCACAGGGCAAGACCCACATAACAGTAACTGCTGGGATTGTGGGCAGCAGATGTTCTCTCACAATCACAGCAGTCCCTTGGTTGGGCTGATTTTGCAGGAAAGGACTGATGAGGATTTAAGCTGGGCAGGAGGCTTCCCCACACATGCATGCAGTTTGGTATGCACAGCCTCTGCTCCTCAGCAAAAGGGAACTGATTTCCCAGGTAGAGCCAGAAAAGACTCCACAACCTTCTAGCATTTAAAAAGAAAGAGAGAGAGGTCTGGCAACAGCCTCCGCAGAGTCCTGAAAAACCACAGCCTCCCCTGCACTGATCACTCACTTTCCAAGGAATTTTTTGTCGTCTGATCTTTAGATTCCTTTGTGCTTCTGGCCTTCAGGTTCTAAAAGAAAAAGAAAAGCCACACAGCAGATGGTCAACCACCTTGAAATATCACATGGCAATGTAAGAGCCTCTCTGCTCCTCCAAGGCACCACCTAAGTGTGAGTGGAGGACAGCCCTACCAGAGTTTAAGTCTGTGAAGGGAAAATGTCTTTTCCTCCTTGGAAACATCTTTATGATAAGAATCCAAAGGTACCTGGGAGTTGTTACAGAGCAAAGAACACCCCAGTATTATTCAGCACCGAATTCACATTTTCTTGACAACTGAGTTCTTCAAGATGTAATCACCGCAGTACAAAGAGTCAACGAGCCCATGGCACTGCAGGCAACACTGGTGGCCTGGGAACCCTGAAAACGAGGATTCACAATGCTTTGACTCAAGGTACTCCTTTAGAAGGAGAAATCAGAGCAGCCTGACGCAGAGGACAGCTGACATGCCTGTCTTCAAACAGAGCCACCCTCTCCTGCTTGCCACACCAGCGAAGCCTGCCACAACCCAGGCCATTAATGATGGCTTTTACACCCCATCCAGCACCATCATTAGCAAGAGAATGAGCTGAGCAACTCAGACACAGCTTTCCCTTCGGGGAATGCATGAAGGGGGTCCAGAGCACCATCACTTTTCACGGCATTCCCTGGGTGGGGCAACACGGAGAGGCCGTCAGGCTATGATCCCTGCCAGCCACAAGTAGGAACTGCTGTCAGAACAGCAGCTGAAGCTGCGAGCTTCCAGCAGCGCCCAACTCCTGCAGAAGGGAGGGTTGCAGTGACATTGGAGGACAGGCAGGAGTGCCCCGGCAGGGCAGCAGGAGGCTGCAGACAGTTGCTGTGTCTGAGCAGCACGGCATTACCTCCGAGATCTCAGCGAACTGAGCGTTGGCTTGGCAGCACTTCTCTGCTGTCTCCATGGCAACTTCATAGTTATCCACAAAGGCCCGGTACACTCCCAGCTGGCTGGCCTGCAGCAAGCAAAACAAAACAGCAGTGAAGGCTGGGGAAGAAGAGTTTGGGATGGCAGCCTCGGGGTGATCAGCTCAGGTTCCTTCACAGCAGAGAACTGCAGGGAACAGGCCCTGTGAGCTTGGCTCAGCCACCGCCCATGCCCCCATACACCCAGTTCCATCTATGCTGAACCAGCTCGCTTGGGAAGGATGTGGAAGCCTGCAAGAGTGACACATCCTTATTGCTGCCATCTATTTTTCCCTTCTGAACTGCCAGATTAGTATCTATTAACCTTTTAGCTCTCTGATGTAACTGGAGCTGTTGGCTGTTTTCCACAAATATGAATCAGACAGGCATGATTCAGGCCAGCAGCACAAGTGTGGCCCCAGGAAGCTACTCGTTGGCGTTTGCATGATGAAGCCACTAAACCAAACCCAGATATCAACTCCTATCTTCACTGCAGAGTGCTGAAAACATAGAACAGAAATCCAGAGCACAACCTGCTTGGAAGGCAGTGACTGCAGCACCAGGTGACAGAACAAGGTAGTTTTTTTGCAGCAGGAAGAGTATGAAACTGTTCCAGAGGAAGAAGCAGCAGGCCTCAGAGCGCAGTGACAAGTCACTAGTGCCACTGCTCTTAGCAGAGCTCCTTGCTGACTTTGCAATGGCAGCCACCTTCATGCCAGAGAACACAAGATCCAGCCTGGGGAATCCCTGGGTAGCTTCCCAGCCTGTCTGGATTGCAGAGCTGGGTTGGTGTTGCAGAGCTGCTCAGGCTGTGCTGTGACCATCTCAGCAGCCTGAGCACCCTTGCAAGCGCATGGTCCGCAGGGAGCCGTGAAAGGCTGCACCAAGCAGGAGCTGGTCATCAAAGAGCCTTTCTCACCTCATCACTTCTGCCCGGGATGTGCAAGGCACAGCAGGTAACCTTCCCACAGAGAGCTCTTATCCTCCCCTGCTCTCTCAACCGTTTGTGCTCCCTGATCTCTATGGAGCTCTGTGCAAGAGACACAGGGCAAGGAAAAGCCACTCTCAGGAAAGCATTCCCCAGGCAACACCTTTGAGGAGCAGTGAGCTGTTTCCTAGGCCACTTGTTACCGGAGGATAAGGAACCCATTTCAAGCCTCATACAAAATCCCAAGGTCAGGACTGTGGCAACTGCTCACTCACACCAAGGACAACCTGGACCCAGCAGTGTGGAGAGAATGAAACTTGCATTTGCCACGGGTGCACAATCGTGTGAGGAAGCTGCTGGCAGGATTCCTGGCCCCTTACTGATGACAATTGGTTGCAGGTCATGCCAGCCAACACGGCAGAGCTTCACAGTTTTCCCATCCCTTTGTGGCTCTTCCATTTCCTGTTATTTCTGAAGCCTTCCTAAGTTTTTGTTTCACTCCTCCTAACGTGGCCCTGTGAAAACAGCTTTTCCCATGAAAACCTGAGCCTCCAACCACAGCAACAGTGCCCTCCCACAGCTCTCATGCTGCTGTAAATGTTCTCTTTTCCAACTGAAAGAAACACACTGAAACCTAAACCATCATTGGTCAAAAGGACTGGTCCTTGGTTAGTTTGTCTTCTTTTAATTCCTGGAACCTATCGGTGACAACATTTGCTAAACATTTCTTCATTTCTGCAAGCAGGTCTGAAGTGTTTCCTTTCCATTTATGAAAAACACCTACAAAATCCTCCCCCTGCAGAGGAGCATACTTCACTCCCACAGGCCTGCCACCTGTTGTTCCCTCTTCCTTAAGTTTCAACAGGAAAAAGGTGCACTAACAGTCACTGAGGGCACACCAGTTTCTGAAGCTATGCTGAGCTGCATTCTGCAGTGTTCAGTTCCATGTGATGTAAAGCAAATGAACGCCCCCAGGGAGCTCAGGATGGCGGCAAAGCTTCCAGAGGCCATCACCAGGTCACCTGCCAGGCCCGCAGCAGCCTGCTCCACAGGTTTGATGGACAGCCAGTAGAGATGTCTTGCAGTGCCTGATGTTCCTGCTGTCTCTCCCAGCTGGCTGCTTCCCACTGCCTGCCAGCAATTGTTAGCTCTATATCATCCAAAGAGCTCACAATTCCCACCCATACTGGAGTCAAGCACCAGAAGCTGAAGATGCTGAGCTAGCTCCAAAGCCTCCTGCACTACAATGATTTGCTCCTTTGTTTCCAGCACTAATGCAGCAAAATCAACAGTTCTGTCACAAATGGAGGAAAGTCAAGGGAACATAAAAACCAGAGTGGAGGAAGGGCTTCAGTCCTGCATCTGTAATCACCACCAGCAAGGAATGGTCTTAAGCAAAGGCCTGAGCAGCTGTGCAGGGAGTCAAGGTTTGCTCGAGGGCCAGCAGCAGTAGAGAGTACATTTAGGTCTTCTTCAGTCAGTGTTGTCTCCACTGCTGCACTACACTTTCAAAGCAGTTTGTAAGGCTTCAGCAGCCTTCTGTATTTTTGCTTCAGCAACCAGCAGCAGGTGGGTTTGTCTTCTTAAACCAGTTGCTCCAGTTACATACCAAGGCACCAGCTTGGCCCCTCCTGGTTAAAACACACTCACAGCCAAAAGCAGATTCCCATATTTTGATCTTGTGCTGCTGGCATGCACAAAAAACATCATCTCCCAGGCCCACCTCTCCCTGCTCCATAGGGGCTGGACTACACAGCTGCTAACAATTGACTGACCCTGGTAAAGCAGAGTCCTCATGCAATAAAGCCCTCAGTGGAATGTCACTCCTACCCTGAGAATCAGAGGCACCTCAGGAATGCAGAGATTATGTTCTAAAAAGGAAAAAACAGCTCCTTTAATCCTTTGCTCCCTGCACATGCTAGGGGAGAGGCTAAAGGGGCCAAAGGAATCTCCTAGAATGCAAACAGTTTGTCTTCTGGCTCAGAAACTCAGCAATTTTCATTCAGCCTCAGGAATATGCTGTGCATGCCTTCGTTGTGTCCTGTGCTCAGGGAATTCTGTGGAGGTTGCTTAGAGGATTCTCAGCAGCAAGTTGTCTGCATCAGCAGAGTAGCAAGGGGAATATCAAGGCCAGATGGCAGTAGAATAGTAGAGCCAAAGGTGATGACCATAAGCCAGGAAATCTGCCCAAGACAGAGGAAAGCAGCAGAGAGAAGGAAGTGTGTGTGAGGGAGTTGAGCAGCAACAGTCAGCTGCTGGTGTTGAAGTGTGCTGATGAGCACTGCCACTCTTCCACCTTCCTCTAAAGCAAACAGTTTGACAGCACTGCAAGGCCCTGGAGATTTAGCACCTCTGTGAAGCTGTGTCTGTACCAGCAGCTTGCTGGGATCTCCAATTAAAGGCAATGAAAATCCACTTCTGCTGGAGGTCCTTCTCTGCAGCAGCAATGCCACCCACCTCACCTAACCCACTGGGGGCTTTCATCCCTTCAGCCTCTGCAGTCACACCCACGGGCTGTGAGATGCACAAGAGGTAACAAAGGGACTCACCAGCTTCTGGAAGAGGTCCCCTACACGCTGCTGGTGACTCCACTGCTGCACCCGGGGAAGGAGCCCATCATAGAACTCTTTGTGGATCTCGTAGAGCTCAGGCACTTTGAAGAATATTGTCTCGATCTGCTGACTGCTCAGCACAGGCTGAGAGGTGGTGGCAGCTGCTTTCAAAGGCTTCATAGGCTGAGATGAGGAAAGGAGGAAATCAGGATCATGCAAACCAAGCATATTCACCCTTGCCACGTTACAACCTGTCCCTCCAGAGAACTGTTTTCCACCCTGTTAGTAAGTCATATTTGCATTCGCGCAGTTCCTGGAAGCTCGACACCAGAATGTTCTCCAGGGGGGATCTGCCACCTTTGGTAGGTGGATCTCTCCAGGACATTAATTGTGCCATTACAATCCCTTTGCTCTCCCTTTCCTTCACCTCTGCCCAAGTGTACAGCGATGTGGCTAACAATCAGCAGAGGATACTGCAAGAGAGGGCTGCTGGTACTGCCACACTACTACCTCCCTGGGTGTGCCATATCCAGTCCTTTCCTTAGGCCTCTCTCTCTCTGCTGGAGCAGTGAGTAGCTACCTTTGTACCCAGCAGCTTGTAGCCTGTGGTGTGTGAAGTTCTTGGGGCTCTTTGGATGGAGGCAGCAGTTAAAACTCAAGTAGCGGCGTTTGAAATGGTATCTGCCACCAGCACTTACCAGCAGCAGAGCCTCCAGGTGGCTCAGGTAGGTTTCCTCACTGGCCAGGATGCCTGACAGGACCCATTTTCTCATCTCCAGGCCCTTCTCCAGGTCTGGCTCACTCTAAAGGAAGGTGGAGAGAGAGAAAGAAAAAAACAAGGCTGAGGTTGGAGAGTAAAAGCTATCGTTCAGCTGAACAGAGCACACTTGGGCTTTTTGGGTTCCTGTCAGACCAAGAAACCCCACATAATCAAACCCTCGAGCTGTGCTCATTGTCTTGTTTCTAGAAATACACAAACATGAGGCATTGTTCTTATTTGCCAGCATCCAGCTTCAGCCAAGCCTCCTGCCTCCATCATGTGGCCAGGTCTCTTTACAAAGGTCAAACCACTGAAGTTAAAGGTTCAGAATTTCTCCTCCTAGACAAATCTTGGGACCCTTGGTTATGTGCAGTTCCCTCCCCCCTCCTCCACAATGCTGCTGCCATGTTTCTCTGGGCAGACAGGACTCCTGCCCCTACAGAGGGGCATGTGGCACACAGTGCTCACAGCCTGGCACTGCTGCTCCAGCTGCTTCTTCTCCCAATCTCTACTGCTCACTCACTTATTTTCCAGTGCCATTTTTAATTAGGAGGTGGAATAATCAGCACTGCTGGGATGCATGTGCTGATTTTCTTATTGGGATTCCACAAAGGAGTTCTCGACCAGAACAACTGGAGAGGAAAACAAATAAATAAATAAATTCCTGGGCTAATGGATGCATCAAAGGAAGACTGACATCAAGTGCTAGGAGAAGCAGGAATCCCCTCTGCTTCCTCTCAAAACTGGGATCTAAAAAATGTTTAACCTGATCGAGTGAAATTGAGCATTTCCAGAAACTCTGACACAAGCGTGGCCAAGCAATGGTAGTCATCACTAAGGAGACAGCCTCCTTCCAGAGAGCCTTACTTCCCCTTCTTCCTATTTTTGTCTTTCACAGAAACGCCTTTTTACAATTCTTGCAACCTTTCTTGTTGCAAGTCTTAAGTGTCTCTAAGAATAGTCAGTAGTTACTTTTGCACAGTTTTGGGTAGGCTCAATCTCCAAGGGAGTCTTCAGCTGTTGATTTCAGCAGCAGGAAGACCAGGACAGACAGTAGCATGCTCCTTCTCTTGACCCACACAAAGCCCCATCCAGCTCAGGGTCCTGCAGATGTAGCTGTGAGGTTTATTAGGGACAGGAGCTGGCTATAGGTAAGTTCCCACTCAGTGTGGCGCTGAGCACCGCACAAAGGAAGAAGCTGATTCTCATGCTCCCAGGTATTTCTGGATTCAGCCTCATCAATAAGCACCCTGACCTTTGAACACTCCCAGTAAATGTCACAGGGTGTTTGCTAGCCTAGAGATCTTACTGCAACTACTGCAGGAAAAAAAACCAGTCTTGTGAGGTGTCAAACACCACCACCACCTCCTAAATAAAAGTGTCAGACAGGAACTGTTCTAAGGCAGAGGGTAAGGTCTGCACACACCTCAGGTACTACTTCAGAGAGGCTTGTGCAGAACCACAGCACCTTTTGAAATCTTGGTAGAGCAGCTCAGAGAAGCCAAGAACCATTCAGCAGCTGTGGTGAGAAGATTTGAGAACACCACCACTGTCAAACTCCCTGGTAACAGGAATGCTGCAGCAGAGCCTGTGGCACTCACAGGTGTCTGCCTGCCTGCCCCAGCTCAGACAGAAAGGTGCACCGAGGCTGTGACCATTCCTTACGGTTTCTGTACCAGCACCAGCCTGGGCGCCCACCTCATGGACCAGCACAGTACAGAGATATAACCAAGCGAGGCAGCCCCAAGATGTTTGACAAAGCCTGCCCTTGGCCAAAGAGGCAGGGATGTGGCAGCCCTGCTGCAAGCAGAGCACAGTACAGCACTTGCTGCTTTCCCAGCAGGTCTCACTGCGCTGACAAACTGAAAATGCAGCATCACAAAGAAGCGCTGAGAAGAGCTGACAGTGCTCTGAGGTGCCCACTGCTGGGGCTGGGGTAACTGGGCAAGACTGGCACAGCACTGTATGGCTCTCCAGCAGGTTCTCTTGAAGGAGGTGAGGATGTAAACCCCAGCTGGATGTGTCTGTGACACCTGCCAAGAGCAGCACGCGATGGCAAGTTCCTGGAGTGACTCCGAGTTCCGCTGGGCACAGCGGCACAGCAGTTTTCCTCTCCACAAAGCAAAGCTTTAATTTACAGGCCAGTCCTTGCTGGGCACCATCAGCTGACAGAGAGAGCATTTTCTGCCTGAATGTTAATTTCCTCTCTTTAAAAGGGATGTGCTTCCAGGGAGACAAACATCTCCCAGGACACACTGGAGGCCTTCCTTCCTGGCCAGTACCACAAGGTCACCTTGCAAAGCTCACAGCATTGTCCTGACCCTTTTTGAACAGGAGCATTTTCCATGAGTAGTGTTTGCAGAGCTCTAGCCTCAGACACAGGCATCCAGGGCAGGGCCTGGCTGCTTCAAGCTACAGTGCAGCAGTTGCTGAAGAACCCTCGGAAGAGTTTATCCAACAACCACATAGAACATGACAAGGTTTCCAATGCAGCACCACAGATTTACACAGAGTTTCCTCCTACGTGTAAAGACAATCTCCTGCTGGTCCTGCTGTGTCAAGGATCAATAGGACACCGTAGTGCTGTTGTCTGCAGTGTGCTGCTACTCTGCATCTCCTCCTGAGAGCCAGAGCCCTGACAAGGATGCCCTGCTGAGGGAGGCCTTTGCTGACAGCGGCATCTAGGGCTACACAGAGAGCAGCTCCTGCTGCAAAAGGAACATCTGGAAACCAGCCCCTGTGCTGCAGAGAGCCTCGGGGTGCTTTTTAAGTCCACAGTTGTTATGATATGTACTCCAGGACTGAGAAATGCCCTGGGAGTTGGTGCCAGGTCAGGAAGAAGAGGAGCAAGTTATTGTTTAGCAGTACAACATTCCTCACTTCCAGAGTGCTCGCCTCAAACAAGGCAGAGCAATTATCAGGCAGCAATACTGCCAGGCTGTCCCTCCACTCTCCCCTTACAGAAGGACAAGAAAGGATGCACCCAGTGCCAAGGGCATTTTCTGCCTTGTCCACAGCTGACAAAGAAGGGAAACAAAGAGCAACACTGTGACCAGCCCAGCCCCACTGACTGCTCTGCTGCGGCACTCTAGGCAGAAGGGCATTTAGAGAGGGAACATCCTGGGAGTAGGTATTGAGCTCCCCATCAGTTCAAGGAGACCTGCCAAGGCTGAGGACTCCTTTCCCCTATCCTGCCAAGAAGGAAGCAGTCAGAAACCTTTGAGTCGGTTGTGGCAAGGGGAGGAGCTGGTACCACATCTACCAGCCCACATCAGCCACACCTATTACCCCAGTGCAGATGGGCTACTCCAGCAGGATGTGGCAGCTGCCTGGACTGGCAAAGCAAGCACTCAGCAGGGAGTGCCAGGTGGTCAGCAGTCCACCCCTGCTTCCTGCCCAGCTTGGTTAGTCCACTTCTCACTTGCACAAGTCAGACCAGTATTTCATCTTCTGACTCTGCTCCTACCTCCTCAATGCCAGCATCTATCTCTCCCCTTTCTCCACTGCCCTTCAACCTTTTGGTTCCCTCTCTGCCCACACGTTTCAGAAGGACACAGGACAGCAGCCAGAGCATTCCTGCTTGTCACGAGGACCCAACACCTAGCCAGTGGTGAGGAAGGTAGAAATCAGGGCTATGCTTGCAGTCCTGATGGAGCACAGTTTGTAAGCAAACTGTAAGCAAAGCAAACAAAGAGGAGGATGGAAAGCAGCAGAAAGGAAGTTTCACAGGTGTCACATGCCTACAAGGTTCTGGTTTTTCTCTTTCCAGATGGGTGGTGCTTCTTGCTATTCCAAAGACTCAAACCCCAAAAGATTGAGTCACAGTCATAAGGGCAATCTTGTGAGCTAACTCAAGGCCAGGTAGAGTGGCAGGAGGCTGTGGAGATGCTGGGGAGTGCCTACGCTGGTCTCGAGCCAGGCAGCTCCCAGTGTTTACATCTCCTCAGCCCCAGCACTCCAGTTTACCAACCAGGCTGGCACTGCACGTTGGAGGCAATTACTGTGAGCCTGAGGTTCAGCAGCTCCCAGGATCAGAGAGAGTGAGCTCTCCCTGGCTCTGCTGGCAGAACTGGGGGCTCCCTGGCTGCCCCTGCAGTTCCCAGCAGCGATTGCTGTCTTGCACCTTCGGTACAGGCAGACTGAGAACCCAGGAACCACACACGTAAGGGTTCTGCAGAGTGCCTGCTGCCAGCACGGCTCTGAAAGGAGACTCACTGCTTCCAAGTGGGCGTATGAAAGGCACTTTAACTCTCAGCCCTTCCTCTGGAACAGCGTGTTCAGATGCTGTGCAGTGAATGTGCTCAGAGCAGAGGTTTCCCATAAGGACAGCTCAGAATTCCATGGAGGAGCTGCCAGCCTGTGGCAAACAACTCATTTCCATTTTCCAAGTGTAAATATCTTTGAAAGCTTCTGCCGAACAGGTTGGAGGTGTCTCATTGTCTTGGATGGTACTAAACAGGGCAAATTCTGTAACCAAGCCAATCATGCTCTGTGCAGGCAGGAGAGGAGCCAACATTATTTATAACGTCAGTCCTGGTGTGCCAACCCTGCTCAGGAAGGGCTGCACAGCCAGGGCAGAGCCCTTAAGGAGCAAAGATCTGGAGAGCACAAAGGAAAAGTTGCATCTGTTGGGGGTGGTGAGCGGAAAATGACAGTCAAACAAAACAAACCAACACCACCAAACACTGAGGGGAAGAGAGGGGAAGAGAGGAGAAGTGTTGGAGAGGGGAGGATGAGCTGGCAAGGTACTACCAAGCAGAGAAGTAATTCCATGCATTGCTGTAGCTTTAGAGGGCAGCAGCTTGGCACTCCCTTGGGACCAAGTTAGGAGAAGCCTACAGCCTGCTTTGCCACAGCCCTACTTTGCACATAGCTGGTGGACACTGAGAACAAAGGAATCTGGTCTGAGGACCACCAATGGTTGCACCCACCATGGGCTATGCACTGGAAAAGGGCACAGAAATTCTGCCCAAGGGCCAATTTCCCCTGCAACAAACAGAAGCAGGAGCTGGTTGCTCAGCTTTAACATTCCCTGGGTGTGACAGACACAAGAACTGGAGAGATCTATTTTGGGAAAAAACTTCATCTAAACTCCAGAGAAGTGATTCTCCTCATTTCCTGGTGGGATGCAACAGCTTTGCCTTGCCACTTGCTGCTCTGCACCTACCTCCAGTGCCCCACACCCTCAGAGCCACATCTTTGAGCCTGCCTTTGCTGGTGAGATCTTGAAAGGCCTTTCTGATTTCTCCTCTTCCCGTCACTGTCGTCTGTCCCCGGGTGAGCAGCAGCAATGGGAACATGGCGACTGACACTTCCCAGCCTGTCTCTTTAGCCTGCAGGTTGCAAGCCACGCACTCCAACACTCTTTGGCAACAGCCCTTCTCTAGTGCAGGAGTCAGTCACTACTTCCCAACTGTCTCACCACCCTCCTGTGTCCCAGGAACTCTGTAGCAAGCTAACCCTATCCAGATATGTCCTCCATTTCTCCTCCAGACAGACACAGTCTCCAGGAGTGAATTTTCACTATTACAAACTGTGTCTGACACCTTCTGAAGTTACCAGCACTGGGGAGCTCAGCTGTTGCAGAAAGCAAGGTGCAGGAAAATGAAAGCACTTCTTAAGTTAACTGAACAAACAAATTCAGCATTAGTGGAACCCCTTTCTCCTTTTTCCTCTCAGTCCTGTAGGTTTGCTTGAAAGCAACAGCCCAGGTCTGGCAGTAGCCTGGCTTCATGCCAGGACATGTCAGCAGCTCCGCAAGAGATTCTCCAGGCCAGGAGTATGACCCAAGCTTGCTCAGTGCAAAAAACATCTGCTAGGGCGTCCCCACCACAAAAATGACAACTCAGGAGATGCTGAGAGCCACACTACAAACTGGTAATGTCCTCTCTGGGTGACAGACAGAACTGCTTCTGGGGTAACTTCTCCCCTGCTCTCCTCAGAGAGCAGCAGCTGCTGGTGCACTGGACACACAGCAGGTGGAATGCAAACGGTGGCTGCAGTGGGACAGTTTAGAGGTAGATCAGCCAGGGTCTTTAGGCAGCAGGTGGTAGATGGGATTGGAAAACAGATCCCAAACAACAAGGTGTAGAATAAACCTTCTAAAAAAGTCATTTGCAACCCTCACTTCCTGGAACATAGAACTTAAGGTGCTGGGAGCTGCTTACCCCACACACTGCAGAACAATACGAACCCCTTCACCAGTGGGGCAGAAGGGATCTATCTCTTCATTCCTTCAGAAACAGGCCCTGCTTTGGCCAGTCTGCACTGTCTGTACAGTGCCTGGGTAGCCCAGGTGGAATCCTGCTGTGCTAGCCAACTGCAGGCTATAGCTGCTATAAGCAGATGGAAGGACTTAGTCAAACACCTGGCAGAAAATTACAAGTTTAGAGCAAGCCCACGAAAGAAATCAAAACAAAATGCCCTCAGTAGCCAGACAGCAACACCCCAGGATGGTTGGATGGACAAGGCAGACAAAGACCACTCCAGAAGGCTGCCATGTCTGTGTGATGCTGAGCACATTACTGAGGAATAAATTGACTTTAAATAAATCAGTCAACCAATGACTGTTTCCAATATTTTCCATTCCCTGGGTGCCTGTCTGGAGTGCTAATTCTTGGCTGCAAGTGAAATTAAAGGGATTTCATTTCAAATGTGAAGGAAACTGCATTACAAGTCAGAGCCTGGCTTTGCAGAGCATTGTGTAGCTCACATTAGGCACCCAAAATTAGCAGGTGCTTTTCCTGCTCTCTGCCTGCCTCGATTACCTGTGGGTAGTGAACATACCATCCTCTTATCTCACAGGAACCTTGCAAGGATAATTAGGGTCTGTGTAGCATTCCAACTGTATTTGGAGTCAACAGCCATGCCCAAAGGAAATGAGCACTCCTGTACTCGGAGTTTATCCTGTAATGAAGGTGTACACAGGACCCTAGAAATAAACCACTGAACTCAGGGAGCATCTCTCACCACAGACTGAAATCAGGACATGACTGGTATTGAAAGTACCAGAAAGAATCAAGGCAAGGCTGTGGGCACAAGGCAAGGCTGGAGAACCATGGTCACTTCAAGTTGCTGAGTGCCTTCATATCCTCAACACCTTGTCCAAGTGGTGCAGGTTGTTACCTGCAGTTAGTTGTTGATTGCTAGGTTGGTCATAAAGAGAATCTAAAATGTTCAGAAGCAATTGCAGGCACTTAAGGAAGAAGTAAAAAGGGCAAGGAGAGAGCTATAAAAGCAAACACATGTAAATGCTCCCCCTGAACCGGATTAGCAGAAGAGGCACTAGGAGAGACCTCATCCACCCTGGTGCTTCTGCTCCAACATATTGCATGTGCTCGACATTTTCATCACTCATGTCTTTTCCACCACAGTTAAAGCCAGCTAAGAGAGCTTGTTTGGGAAATACTGCACCCAGATATCAGTGAGTCTCTTCCTCCTTGTCACTGCCCTTCACGAGCAGCGTTGTCACTTGTGGGATAACGACAGATGGGATCAGCTGAAGAGCTTGGGCTTCACCACCAAAACCTGATCTGCAGCAGGGCACTGCTTCCACTGGAAGCCAGGAAACACCTCCTCATAGTCAGAGAGCAGGAAACAGTAATTTGTCTTGAGAAATACTTTTTTAAAGGTAGCTTTCTGGCATTAGGAAGGTAACTTGCAAATGAACCACTGCTAAACGCTCATGAAGCAATAACCAAAGAAAGAAAGATCCAGTGCTAGGCAGTGCCTGTTGCAGGCCTCCAGTCCCAGGCTGTGGTAGCCTGCTCTCTGCAGAGAGTTCTTGGCCACATGCAGTCACACAGCATTCTTCCTCTGCCCTCAGAAATACAACCTGGAAATCTCAAGCCTTGGAGCTTCTGAATTTATTAATGATCATTTCCTCATCCACAAGCCTTTTGCATATCACAAGAACTCTCAGGATGAGAGATAAAAAAAGGTCTCAGAACTAATGAACTAAAGCACAAGCAGCCAGCTAGGCTCCACACTTCACAAGCAACCAGAACTGAGCAAACATCAACAACCTACACACTTGGTCACACTGAAAGATCTTGACAATTTATTTCCATAAATAAGAGAAGAACCAGAATGGTGTCTCAAGCAGGCTTCGTCATTTAAGGTTCAGCCTAGAAAGATAAAGGGACTCTATGACATGGCATCAACCAATAAAGAGCAGTAAAGGGGTGCATATCACGATTGGTAAGTAGCAACAGGTTGTGGAACCTGTCACATTCTTGAAATCAGGTTAATGTGAGATAAAAACTGTCTGATAAAGGTGACGGTGTTGATTCCCATGTACAAGATCCATCTTCCACCATGACACCTTAACCAAGAGAAGAGAGCAGTACAAAGGCAGCACAGATATTAAACACTCGACTGACAGACTCCGGAGTGCCACTGACAGTGTGGGAGCTGGAGGCGTTGGGCTGCACTGCCTTGGCAGTACAGCAGGGAGGAAATGCCACTTGCCATTCGTATGAATGATCTGAAGAAAGGGGAACTCTGAAATTACAGAAATACTAAGAGAAACAGCTCTACAATCTAGAAAGCAAAAGGGTAAAGAGAAATAAAGGTTAACAGTCAAACGCTGCAGCCGAAGCAGAGGCATTGGGACTGCCAAGACAGAAGAACCAGCAGCTGCTTCCCAAGTCTGTAGCCCCTGTTAAAGCAGCCTGCCCCTCCCGAAGCCAGGGGGCCTCGCTGGCTCTGAAAGGCAGGAAAGGACTCACTGATTTGGAAGACTCCAGAGACCCTGAAGACAGAGTGTCGCGGCTGCCCCGGCTCTTGGAGCTGAGCTGAGGGGAGGAGGAGGGAGAGTCGTCGATGTAGGGCATCAGCTCATGGTGTCGCCTCTGCTCTTCCGCGCGGTCCGCATCGTACGCGTAGCTCGGTGGTGTGCCACTCAATGAGGCATCTGGAAAACACAGGGACACAGCTGGCTGGGCAGAGCCAGGCTGGGCAGGAGACAGCCGCGGCGCTGCATGCCTGCCCCCGTTATCAGCACTTAGCAGCAAACCCAGAATCAGTGGTGGTGAACTGCAGATTGACTGCAGGCATAAACTGAATTAAACTCAGGTTGTCACCAACCTTCACTTCCCTTATTCTAAGTCCTAAAAGGTAAAGTCACCACTGGCAGCTCTTCCCTTCAGGTTCTGCTTCAAAAGCATTTCCATCAGAGTTCCTTAGCAGGCTCCACAGAAGTGACAGTCTGGGTTCATGAATGCAGTGGGTTAGGGTAACAAATCCCAGGGGTGCTCTAGAACAAGGACAGATGATGCCCCTGAGAGAAGCTGGGGACAACCTCACACGGGAGCTACCTGGGTCTGTGAGGCACTGTCACCTGCCAATGCCCACCAGTGTCCTGTGTGTACCAGTAACAGCCATGTATAGGCACTGAACACCAAATGGTAGAGTTCCTCCTTCTCTTCCAGTTCCAGGTCACAAAACGCCACTCTGCTCTCAAACATGCAAAACAGCCAACCCAGACCCACTTCTCCAGCAGCGGGCGAGACTCTGGAAGACAAAGCCACCAAAAATCCCCACCAAACCAACAGTTTTTCTGTCTTAAAAGGTTTTAAATCTGCATTTAAGTCTCACTTGAGCAGAGGTAGAGTCACTCTGGACTTTCAGAAGTATGCAGGTTGTGTGAAGGTGCTCAGTAGCAGCTGCCAGGCACACTAATCATCCTCTTACACATCACCGAGGCAGGCTGGAGGAGGAACATTTTCAAGCCCACTTTCCTCCCTCGCAGTAAACTCAGCTAGAGCATGACTCATTCCAGTAAAGGATGTGAACTTTGTGTGGCTCGCTGAGGAGGGAGAGCTGGTCTAGGGAATTTGGGCAAACAATGCACTGAAAAGCCAACAATAAGCTCCCTGTAGAAGTGAGCCTCTGCCACGGTTCCTGTCAAGTACCACCCAGCAGAACAAGAGCTCCACAGGAGGCTGTTGAAGGACCACGGCAATGTCACTTTAACAAGCTCCACAAGTTCTGGCGTCACCTCCTCACTTAGAGCATTACCTTGTGCTCAAGCTCTCAGACTCATTAGATCGTGCAAGACCACAGGAATGGGAGAGGAGAAAATCCTGATGGTGAGGGGGTCCATCTTCTCTGGAAGGACTTTTGACTACGTGTGTGAGGTTTCCAGAGCTCCCCGACCATTCAGAAGCCAGCCTGCTAAGCTGATTGGGCAAACAGAGGCTTGAAAGGGAGTTGCTGAAATCAGGATGCTCAGTCACAAGAGACTTTTAGGTATCCCACGAGCCAAACAAATCTCAAGGGGCAATTTTCAAAAGCTCTTTGGCTAAAAGAACGTGGAAGAGAAGACAGCATGGCCTGCACCCTGCACTACACAGCCAGGAGGGTAAAGTAAACGTCCCCTCCTCACACCTGAGTTGGCCTTGTTCAGCCAGGTTCAGTGGCTTGCTTACCTCTACCAAGCAGAGCTCTAAAGGGGAAGGGAGATGAGGGTCTCCTTCCATCTCTGCACTGTTTATGCCGTACTAAATAAAGGGAACAAAAGAAAAGCAAAGCAGACAACCTCTAATACTGCAAAACTTCAATGGAGCACTGCACATATGTCTCCCATTCAGCTGCCCCTTGAGGACTCTCCAGCCTAAGAAACCTGCAAGATATTACTGGCAATTTAACATTACCATCCCTTGGCATCACCCAAGGAGGAGCAGCAGCACTGAGCAGAGCTTCTATAGGCTTCATGCCTCTGATCAAGTGAGCCTGTGTCCTTCAGAGCTTGCTTCAAACTGCTCTTATCCAAACCAGTTGCAGAAACAGGACCACATTGCTGTGCAGAAGCTAAGGCAGGAATATTTCCTGCACTCCCAATTCTCATTTCTGAAATGTATAGTTTGTGCAGTTCTGCCAATGAGGCAGTGAGCACAGACTGTGATATGTTAGCAGCAAGGCCTGCAGTGAATCACAGAGCTTTCACTTGCCTCACCTTCTCCTGATAAAAAGCAGGCTTCATACTTCTACCTTCCACAGCACCTTCTCTTTCCTACTGCAGAGGGAAATCTGTATTTGATACTGAAGGGCAGGTGGAGGGCTTGAGCTCAGGAGGTTCATTCCTAGCTTTGCAGCAAGTCTGTCTGCTTTTGAAACATGAAAATGAAAATAACAATCTCAGCAAGGAACAAACCCACCAGTGTTAAAGTCTGCCAGGAGATCTGGGTGCAAAAAGCTCCACACTGAATTTCAAACTTAATTTCTGTGTCCTCCAGGGATCCTTCACACATTAAAGAGCTTATAAGCAGTTACAATCCCTCTTCTTTCTGTTATTACTGCATACAGCACCAAAATTCACCTATGGAGATGCTCATTATCTGCAGGGCAGGAGCACCTTCTTGCTTTTATTCCACCATGCTTCCCACCAGCAGCACAGCACTGCTGCAGCCGGGCATGATGGAGGCAGACCTGTGTCTGATTAAAGAGCACTGTTGCTAGGGAAACTGGGATAGTCAGAGCTCCTAAATCCAGCACAGCACAGGCTGCTCAGGCTCTACCTGGGGGCAAAAAGACCAAAGCAGAGCTCAGAACCAGGAGCTCACCTGCTCAGACACTGCCAGCAGCTCTGGGTGCTGCTGTTGCAGACAGCACATGGAGGGAGCAGCTGAGGCCCAGCAGGGACATGCAGTTCTTGGCCAGGGTCTCAGGTAGGGTGAGTATTAAGGGGGTCCTTAATCTTCATTTAGGGGCAGCCAGTGAGTGATCAGTAGGACAGCCAAAGCCAGAGGGAGGTGAAAGGCACAAACGACAGACAAGTACCGGCAAGGGACAGCTAAGGCACAAGCATGGGCACAGGAGGTTCAGACACGCTGTACTGAGAGAGCACCAGGGAGAGATTCTGAGGACGCTATGCCATGTGTGCCATGATTCCCTCTCACCTCAGCAGCAGTGCCCCTTTCTCCTCCTCTTTGGGTAATCTGTAAGACATTCCATCCCAGAGATGAGCAGCAGCTGTGCCTTACAGAACGAGCCCCCTCAGCACGTGAGAGCAGCTACTTCAGCACCGGACTGGACCTCAGCAGCAGGGGAGCCTCAGGTGCAGTGAACTGCCTGGGGCTACAAAGGCTCAGCAGCAACTCACACATTCTACTGAAAGCCTCAAGTGTTTACTTGCACCTTTGGTTCTGACAGCGATGGCCTCCCTTTGCTCCAACTTTTATGAGTCTGTTCCACCATTCCCCTCCTCAGTTACTGTTTCCATCCTCTTACCTCATTTCTCATCCTTGTCCCCTTTTCATTCTCTTTTGGCTTTCTCAAATTTAATATTTCTTTTATTTTCCTTTTCCTCCCTTCTTCTAAACTGCTCTCCTCTAACCCTGCCTCAAATTTCACCTGGCTGAAGTGCAAGGAAGAATCTAACAAATGTACAGCCAGACACAAATGCACTGGCACTTAGAGACAGCCCAGAACACTGTTCCCTTGTCCTGTTGCCTACACCCTTCCTGCTGGGTGCCACATTCACTCTTGGGGAATATGAAATCAAGTCATAGATCTAATGTGGAAGCAGGAAGGGAAAAAAAATTAACTTCTAAGTAAAAGGAAAGATTAGTTGTGTCTAATCCAGGGCCACACAATGGTCCAAATGCATGTGTCATACTTTCACAGCATCACAACAACGATAGCTGCTTGAGCAGCTTAGCAGCAGCATGCAGAGAAGCTTCCAAGCTAGCTGTGCTCCAGCTAATCCTGCTAAAAGAGCAGTGAAGCCACAGCAGCTCTGCCCTGCCTGCCTAAGGAAACACCTAGAATCCTGGACGGTGAGGGGGACTCCACCTCCTGCCAAAGCCCCACATCACTGTGGCTTCATTGTGAGTGGTACCAAGGCTAGCACAAGTTTGTGATGTCTACATTCACTCCAGAAAGATTCCTGCAGCTGCAGAGCATGAAGAAGCTGAGGCAGTTCACACCCTCTGACTGCGTGGTCCAATGCCATCAATTCTCAAAGAGTTGTCCTGGCAGCAACAAGGGCTGAAGGTTTCCCTCACCAAGCCACAGATCACTGCACAGCCCCTTCCTTCCCTCTTATCCCCTTAGTTCTGCAATTCCACAGATGCCTCTGGTCCAGATAAAGAACTCAGCCAGCTCAAAGGGGAACATCTTTGACGATTCCCTTCTAAGCTGGATCATCTCTCTGATCTAGTTCATGGCACAGAAATCCAGACTGAAGGGACATACGCATGGAGCTCAGGGTGGCTGTGCCTGGAAGCTTGCAGTGCCACCAAAGACAGCACAGCAGAGAACACTGCTGGAGTTCCCTTTAGGCTGAAGATCAGTCATCTCCTGGGATTTACAGAGGGCTGCTTTGGGGATCAGCTACCAGAACACAGCACTTGGGGTTCGTAATCTGTTACTAACTGCCTTAGTGCCCTTAGCTCCAGTTCTCACCTGCTGCTGGCTGCTTGCTGATGACCACACAGAATCAGGGCATTTCTCAACTAGTGCTGGCCATGCTGCTTGGAGAAGAATCAGGGATTTGGGCCCAGTGCTGAAGGCTTGCAGAAGTACCTCAGTGTGGCTGGGCTGTGAATGTAGTTGCCTAGGGGATGCAGCAGCACTTTCTAAAGAAACAGCAGAAGAGTTAACCCATGGGAAACTGAACATCTTGCTTATTGCCTTGACACCTTCTGAATCATCCTCTCCAGATTCAGGAAACAGTGCACTCCATACCTTGTACACTTTTGCACAGAGCTGAGCTCCATGAGCAGTTATTAAGCTGTCTGCCTGTGGCAGGAGCCTGACCCAGAACACAGATCAAGCATCAAAAGGGAAAAACAAACAAACAAAAAGTTTGCTGTACCAAGTCCCTGGGGCTTTATTCTTCTCGGAGTGAGTAAGAAAAGGCTCCACTAGGATGCTAAACAGATTCAAAATTTCAGCTTGCAAATTTGTTTTTAGTATTAGAGGAGCATTAAGACAGAAAGGCAAGAAGAAAAGTTGGCTCCAAGCTGCTATGGCCTCAAACTTTTCACTAAGCACATTCAGAGAATCCAACTATCAGTGCTGCTTGATGGACTACTTCAAGGCCCTACCACATAGAAGAAAACTGGCCACAGAAGATGACCTTGCTGAACAAGCTGCCTGGGGTCATGGGCTGCAGAGGCAGGATTCCAGGGAAATACACACTGCAGTGCACCCACAGGAAGCACCCCACAGCACACACAGCCACCCAGCTTCACAGGCAGCAGCAGGCTCTGGGAGCATGCTGTCTGCTGGCAGCTTGCAGCAAAGCACTGTGGGGAACAGGAGAAAGAGGGAATAGCACTCCAACAAGAGAGGTTTCTAACTACACAGTTGGACAGTGGTGTGACAACTACAGCTTGTATAGCAACCAAAAATGGGGTCCTGTGAACCCAAACCCTCAGCAGACTTTCCTGAAGTCACCATAGCCATGGCAGGTTTGCATCCTGCCCTCTCCCACTCTCCCAGGGCATCTTCCTGCCACGTTAGGTGGGTGCAGAAACAAGCATTTGTCATACATAAGCTGCACCAAGTTTCATGTCTTTGCAGTGTTTGTGCCCACTCCAGTGCACTCTGTGAGCACGCAGAGACTGGCATCTCCATCCTCCTGCAGCAGCAGCAGGAGAAAGCAATGTGCCTTGCATATGGAAGCAGGCAGACAGCTGGTGGCTCTCTGTACCCTCCCTCCCCCGAGGGATCTCAGGCCATAGACATTAGCCGGCCTCCAAGAAACTTCTCTCTGCCACAGATGAGCTTTATCCTTGTAGCAGACAGCACCCTTAAATCTTTAGGGGATGAATTAACTGCAGTCCACTTTTAATCGTTTAGGTGTGTCAAACCCAGGTCATTTAACATCCAAAAAGGGAGAGCAGAGTTCTTTAATCTGCCCATGTATTCCATGAGGGGTTCATGTCCAGACCAGCATCTGGATGGATCTGATCTATTTGCAGCAGCCTGCTACTGAGCCATGCTGTGGTATTTTGCTCCAACTGGCATTTTCCTGGGGACAGATTTAACATTCACACAGATCTAATATCTACGCAGAATCAAGTTCTGTGACCGCTGAGACCATTCTCTAGCTTAAGGTAGGCAAAGGCATCCTCATACAGACAGAACTGCTCACTAGGACTACTGAGAGTCATTCTCATGAGAAAAATATTCAGGAAGCTAACATAATTACCCAGGAGAGTCCATCTCTTACCAGACGAGACTGAACTGCAGCATGCAAATGCCACAGAGTTCCCTTCTGCCAGCCAGCACAATCTCCCTGCTGCTCGTCTTTGCTTCAGACAACTCTGGCTTAGAAACCACAGAGTGTTACATGCTAAGGGGTGCAGAGCAAGCTGCCATCCACACTTAACACCCAGCCAGGCTCTGACACAGTGCATGCCACAGAGGCCGGCAAGGGAAAAGCAGCAGAGGTGTAAATTCCCATCGAAGACATCTGACACCTGGATCAGTTTCAGTCCAACTGAAATACTGGGGGGGAAGCGCAGCCATTGCACACCACAAACTAGACAGAATACTCCAGCTGATGATACCAGCTGTGATTAAGAGGAAAAGTATGGCAGATGCTTAGAAGATGTGCCCTTTCAAATAAATACAGGGTGTCTCCAGGTCAGCTTCTAAATTGTAGGATGTGCTGCAAGCACCCTGTAAGTAACACATGAGGGAGGAAAGTCAGCCCCTATTACTGCAGAAGGCAGGACCTGGCCATTTCTCTCTGCTGGCTGACAATGCCTGCTGCCTGCCTTCCACGGCACTTAAAAAATTAATCACCATCAGCTGGAGCCCTAGACATGGGTGAGTAAACACAGGCATACATGGCTGAGGTATGTTCCCTGCATGACTGGCTGCTGCCAAAAGGTAAAGACAGCAATTCTGGTCAGGCCTGAATAACACAGGCACCATCCAGGAAAGCAAGAATGTCAGAACACTTAACATGCTGCGCAGGGCAGGGCCCAGACCAGAGAAACTTGTTGCCTTTTTTTTTCCCCTCCTGCTTTGGGTTTGGTGGGATTTTTTGTTGGGTTTTGGTTGGGTTTTGTTTCTTTGTTGTTTTTTTCTCTATTTCTCCCAAGTGTTTACCACTAAGTGGTAAGGCACAATGTAACACCCCCACAAAAGAATCGATCCTCTCAGACCCCTGTCCTGGAGACAGCCAAGTCAGTTTGTTTCCACCCAGGGTCTGTATCTTCAGATGCTTTCCCAGGCAGGCTGGAAAGGTTTCCATGCTCAGTTCCCATTGGCAGTCAGGCCATGGGATGTTCTTGGCAAAGTATACCCCAAAGCAAACTGGAACCCTTCTCCAGTTTTCCGTTCCTTACTCAGGACCTTGCACCAAGTTTAGCTGTTCCCATTCACTGCAAGTCTCACAGTCAGAAAGTACATTTTAGGCCTGGTTGTTCGGCACTAAAGACCTTTTCAAGTATGGAAATGCATGGGCAGGAAGATCCACTCACTTGTACACTTGGCCTTGCCCCAAAGGCACCATGAGTCTGGCACTGATGAGATCAGAGGTGCAAGACGGCTGAAATTAGAAAAAAGGCTTCCATGGAAGATAAGGTAAAACAAAACACAAGCAAAGAGCTGTAAGGAGAAGCAGCCAGAAGGCAGACTGTGCCTCAACAAGCCAAAGTCTGCATTAGGAGAGCAGGCAGGACTCCGGCGGTTTCCACTCCCTCGGTAAGCTCCTGTCCAGTCTCCGGCGCTGTCCCATAACAGACACACTCGCAGGGAGCAGAGCAAACCACAGCAGGAGCTGACTAAGACAAAAATAACTGCCAGGAGTGGTTTTTATAACCCAGAGCTGCTCCCTGTTCTATTTTGCTGCTCATCTCCACAGAATGCATCAGCACAAGAGTGCCGAGCTGGGATAGAGCAAGTGCGACTGCTCAGGTCAGCACTCCTGCTGTGCTCAAACTACAGCGCCTTCGGTTCGTTTCTAAAAACAACGCCGGTGACAAAGCCTGGAAGGAAACTGCATGTACTGAGCACGTCGGGAGGGCTGCTCCTCTCACACCTGGGGTGGCTCTAGCATTTGTCAGGTGAATGGATGAAAATTCCAACCACAAGCTGCACACTATTTACTCTTTTGTTCTTCACAGTTGCCTGGGAGTTTTGCAGCCACTTCAAACAAGGTTTGGCAACAGGAATCTCCAGAAGTAGGAGAGATTAGAGATTAGAGACCTGCTAGAAACAAAATGGCCCAATTGCCAGAGCAGGATCTGCTAACAACCCCCCCACCCAAGGTATATATTCCATTTCCTGTATTTAAGCTAAGCAGACCGGAGAGGAAAGTGCCTGTTCAAACAACAGTGCCACTGAGATGACAGGTTTGTTGCAAGGGAAGGGAGGACCAGGCCTGGGCCACAGGGGGTACTAAAGTCTATTCAAAAAGCCAGTAAATGTGTCTGATAAGAACACTGCTCTGTTTCTAGATCTCTGCCTCTTTCAGGTTGAGTTGCTTTGGCTGTTTTTTATGTAGTTTTGTTTTCTCACCAGTGCAGCAGGGACAGCAGAGAGCAAATAAAGCCAGCACCACTTTCCTGTTTACACTGTAAATCTACCCATTGACATCTTACTTGTTACCCTGTGAAAAAACAGCTATTGATTTACCATTCTGACCTAGAACAAGCAACCCAAGCTAAATGCCTTGCTAGGCAGATGGCTCTGCCTACACCACTAACAACCTTTTCTGAACACAGCTGATGCCCAGGCTCAGTGTCTTCCTGTCATCTGGCTGGAGAAGGAAAACGAACAGTTTTGTGCCATTCATAACCACGACAAGGTACTTACAGAAGCTTTTTTATCCTTTTTTTTAAGCAAAAGATGCTGAAGGTAGAACACAGCTCCCTACCAGCATTAACAAAGACCACCTACTGCCCATCTCCTCTCTCTGGAAATTATTAGAGAAGATAAAGGCAGTTGGGGTCTCAGTTGTTCTGAGCCAGTAAGTTCTCAGCTGATATCACAGCACCTCTCCTCTCAAACTGTATGCTGCCTCTAGCTGTGGAAGTCCTCTTCTAATCATTATGGCTGTGAAGAACAAATTTAGAAAAAGATGATTCAAGAAGAGGCAGCACAGTGGTGCTGGTCAGAGCTCTCCCAAAAGCTGAGAGCAGATGAGAGGGAAGACCTCTCAGCCTGATCACATGGCGTACTGCAGCAGACACCACTAATGCTGGTTTACACTTCAGCATCATTGAGTGATTCATTGCTGTTCAGATTTCATTAAAACAGGGGATAAGAGGGAGCTTATTTTGGTACCACAGATGTGTTACACCATCATCTCATTAAGCTTTGCCATCCCACTGCACGAACGAGCCAGCGAGCAAGTCTGAAGCTATGGCAAGGGGAAACACTGAAATGCCAACGAATTTCATCCAAAGGAAAACAGGATCAATGGAGATGCAAGAGCCTGTGTAGGTGAGGGTGCCCCCCAACAGCTCTCTTCTGTAGCCAGAACTGCACATGCAGAGCAGCTCTCCACGCAACAATTCAAGTCCCCATGCCAAGCAAGTCACAAAGTATTTGCAGTCACTTTGCACCAAGGCCAAGAACTGAGGTCTCGTGGCTCCCTAATACTTGAAGGAGAGCTGTGGGTATGCAAAGGCAGGATCAGAGCCCAGCCGCCTGTGCCACACACTGCCACACACACAGACTTCAGGGGCACTCAGAAGTTGCAGCTCTGCTCAGCAGAAGAGAGCAAAGCTTACCTGTGAAAAAGCTCTCTGCTGCAGGCCCTAGAGAAGCCTTTGCACTACTGCTGCACTGCAAGCATAGCTAAGGATTGTCAGTAGCAAGGACTCCTTCCTAGGCAAGTCACAAAACAAAGAAATTGCCAGGGCAGGTGTCCCCACATGCCACCTCCCTGCACAAGACTTTCCCAAGTGGTATATAAAGCTTTTTAGAGCAACTCTGGAGACAAAGTGTCAGGAAATGCAGACACCCTCAGGTGTCTACATACACACATGCACACAGCTCTCTACACACACAGAGCAGAAGGGCCATCAGTTGATCCAGACTGCCTGGGAACAGGATTTTGGTGTGCTAAAGTGCAGGTTGAACCCAAGGAATCCACAGCAGCCTCCCACTGAGCAGTCTACAGAGCAGAGCAAGATCTGAAAAGATTAAGCAGCGCAGCACGGACACTCAGAGGCAGAGGTGATGCTTGCTGCCGTTAACTCTTCCGTTCCCAAATCTGCTTAACAAGAACAAGCAGAGTCTGAGCAGCTAGTCTGGAGCGTAACAGAAGTCAGAAGTCTTCCCCAGAAGAGCCCTTTCGAGCAAGACAATTTCAAAAACAATACAGCAACAAAACAAACATTTGCCCCGAGTGGTTTTCGAGTTACTTTCTCCTTTCACTTCCAGTGGCATCCCCCTCCCCCGAGGGCCAGACAACGATTCCCTAGGGTGAAGTACTGCAACTCCGGCAGGAGCGGTAATCAGTGCTCCCACACTGGCACTCCCCGAGCTGCCCGTCCCTCCTGCACCGCCGGTCCCGCACCGAGCTGCCTCGGTCCCTTCGCTCACTGCAGCACTCAAACACGGCGCTGCAAAGCCTCCTGCGCTCAGCCAAAGCCATGCACAGCCCGAATGCCTGCAACTGGCACTTGAAGGGAGCCTGTGGAGCCCCCGGCGGCTGGATGCTCTGCATGAACAGACTCTAAACTCATCTTTTGAGGGAAAGAAGAATCCAAAAATCCCTATGAACCGCTAAGAGAAACTCTACGGAGAGCGACCCACAGAGAGAACACTCTCTAAAACGACCCCAACATCTTGGAGCTGCAGACACCAGGCGTTCCAAAGCCCTTTGTGTGGGGCAAGAGACAGAACTTTGTGCCCAAATACCTTATAAATACACGTCCTGAGCAGTCACTTTAGGAAGAAAGGAGATCGAAATGATTCTCTGGCCATGTTCAGTTACCAGAGGTGGGGAAATGCAAATTTGCATCCATTTGTACTGCACTGGAAGCTGCTTTCACCCCACCTACCCTCACACAACCGATTTAGGAGTGGCATCAACCTAAACTCCTTACACAGTCCAGAGGCACGTCCGGAAGCAGACAAAAGCCTTAGACAGGATAAACTGCTTACTGGGAGGGGATCAATCACTTCACAACAGGAGAAATCCTCAGTTCTGTTCCTCCCATCAGAGGGAGCAGAGCCAGGACATGGTTTGTGACCAGACCAGACCATTTTGGAAGGAATAAAGACAAGCCAGGCACAGAAGCTTACTGAACAGAGTAAATTGTACATACAGCAATCTGTGTGCCAGCACCAGAGCACACACCTGGGAGCATGGCTGCACTGCTCCGTGCAACACAGCTGTGGCCTGATGGCTGCTCCAAAGCTCAGCTGCCTCACGTCTTCATTCCCCTTGCAGGCCACGTATTTATTTATCTTCATCTCTCATCTTTCATATTGTGTTTGTAGGCACTCAAATATTTGGAGTGAAAACTTCAGAAAAACCTAACCCTCTTTAAATGGCATCAATGTACAACCAGCAGCAAGCAAAACAGGACGAGGGAGAAATAAAGGAGCACTTGTACAGCAGCACTAAATTTAGATCCTGATTCACGAGGACTTCTACAGTGACTTGGAAGATGTGTTTGTGTTGATGCTTGGTACAGCCCTAAAAAGCTTCAAGCGATTTGCCACAGCCCTGAAATAGAAGTTGTGACATTTTGGCCTGCAGGCTGCACAGAGCAGACACTGTTCAGCAGCACACTGACTGTTCTCTGCAGAACCTCTGCCCGCTCCTAGGTTCCCTGCTCCAAGGCCTCACTTGGACTTTTGCAGTGGTTTCAAACAACAACTGCACTGTCTGGCAGACACACACTTGGATAAGTTTGAGATAAGGGAAGAATTAGTGGGATAAGACAAGATTCCTGTCAATGTTACTACAGCAGAAAGGCAGAAATACAACTTGTATGGAACTAGCTATCTGACATGCCAAGCTGGTTCCTGCCCCCAGAGCAGGGCTGGGTCAGAATGGAAGGTAGGCAGGCACAAAAAAACCCCAAATCATAGACTCACAGAATGGGTTGGAAGAGACCTTCAAAGATCACCTAGCCCACCCCACTGCAGTCTGCAGGCACATCACCCACTACAGCAGGTTTCTTAGAGCTTTGTCCATCCTGTCCTTGAGTATCTTCAGGGATGGGGGTCTCAACTACCTCCCTGAGCAGCCTGTTGCAGTGCTCCATCATCCTCATGCTGAAGAACTTGTTCCCAACACCTAGTCTCAATCTGCTCTGCTCTCATTTCAAACCATTGCCCTCATCCTGTCCCTGCAGGCCTTTGCAGACAGTCCCTCTGCAGCCTGCTTGTAGCTCTCTTCAGGTACTGGCAGGCTGCTATTAGGTCTTCATGGAGCCTTCTCCTCTGCAGGCTGAACACCCTCAACTCCTTCAGCCTGTCCTCATAGCAGAGCTTCTCCAGCCCCTGGATTATTCTTGTGGCCCTTCTCTGGACCTAGTCCATCAGGTCCACATCCTTCTTGTGTTGAGGGCTCCAGGGCTGGGCACAGCACTGCAGGTGAGGTCTCAGCAGAGCAAATGGGCAGGATCTCCTCTCTCGACCTGCTGGCCACGTTGCTTCTGATGCAGCCCAGGCTGCCATTGGCCTTCTGGGCCACAAGTGCACACTGTTGGCTCATGCCCAGCTTCCTACCCACCAGCACCCCCAAGCCCTTTTCTGTAGGTCTGCTCTCAATTTCATTCCCCCCAGCCTGTATGGAAGTCTTGTTCAGCACATCACCACCACAAAACAACCACCACCTTCAAAAGGCTCCCTCTCCTCCATCCCAGATACTCATTTCTCCCCCTAAAACCAGAAGCATTAAACAAAGAAAAGAAGGAAGGTACTTGGGAAGGTGAATTAAAAGGTGAGCAGATTTTAGCCTAGATCCTCAGCCAAGCAGCTTTCAATCAACAAAGTGTGGACCACAAAACCAGCAGGTGTTAAAGATGCCAGAGAGAATGGCATCTAGCAGCGGTGGAAGAAACACAGATCACACAAAAGAGATGACAAACATCCTCAGGCACTTTCTTCCTCTTAATAATCACAACCGTTTAAGTTGTTAGTTTCACATCAGCAGCAGAGGGCTGGCGGACAGCAAGCGGCTGGACACAGAAGGAGCTGCAGGAAGTGAAGCATGCTGCTTCTTTCCTAAAATATAATTGGGCTGGAGCTCACTACCAACTGAGCATTTTAGAAAGGGCAAGCTGTCTTTTAATAGCAGCCTGCTAGAGATGAAAGCTGATGGAGTAGCCTCCGTTTTGTTTACGGGTTTGTTTTTAACAGATGGGAATGAGAGGAGAAGAGAAACAAACGCAGCTTAACTCATTCCTTTTGCATATCACTCCTGAATGGAGCAGCCAAGAAAAAAATGGGAAGTCTCCTAAGCACCTGCACTGGTAATCCACGGGTACTAATGAATCCTAGCACAAGGTTTTCACCAAGCTGAAGGCTGAATTCAGCGAGCAAGGTGAGAACTCCCTGTGTGAAGACAGCAGAAGGTACTCAGTCCTCAGGTTTATGTTAAGTAGATGCTGTCCTGTGCCTTTCATGAGCCTGTCTCTCTTCAAGAGAAGCAGGTGAGCCACACTCTGTCCAACCTCACTGCAAGACTGGGTGCACTTTCTGCTCTATCATTAGCATCTGATGATGTCAAATGGGAGTGGAATAAGAAATGGAAAAAGAAGAAAAAACACAGCTGAGCCTTGTCAAGGGGTGGCAATACAACGGCCTGGACATCACTTCAGCTGGATACAATCCAAAAGTCTTGGTTCCTCAACCTAGTCACCACCCCTGTTCTCTGCTAGTCACTACAGGACCTTACAGCTGGCAGGTCTCTCTTCCAAAGCCTGGAGGTTTAACCTTAAACTGAAGCTGAACTTGTACACATCAGCTGTTCTGCCCAGAGAGGAGCAGGGACAGTCAGAGTCTCAGGACCTGGAATGTTCACACAAAGGCCTATTTTAATCAAGCACCACAAAGTACTCCTGCTGCTCTTGTGCCTTGGTTCTGAGCACTTGGGGGTAACATGTGAGCCTCCCTCCCACAGGAAGGGATGAACACTGCCTGACAGGTCCCTGGCAAAGAGCAGCCACTATACCTTTGCTCTAACTGCTCTTGGAAACCAGGCTCCCCATGGCACCTGGCAGAAAGCCAAGGGTGAAATGCAGGCTTCAGCAGCAGCAGGATCTGCAGCACGACAGTCTCACTGTTTTCCAATGGGATCACTGACTACCAGACTCCCTCAGAGGGGGCTCTCTACTTGAGGCTGGTACTTCTCCCAGAGAAGGTGTCAGGGGATGGCACAGACACTAGGTAACAGAAGCATGCACATATTATGGATAAACCCCCTTGGAGGAGCAAGGAGCAGCAGTCACTGCAACAGGGGTTTGTCAGACCACAAGCATTAACTCTACAGCTACTAGCAGTGCCCAAACACTGCACCCTTTAAACTGCTGTGTTTAGGTCCTCCTCCTGCACTACAGGGCAGATGGCAGAAGTGGAATCAAGAGCCCATCACATCTTAGCATCCCATTCACTAGCCTCACAAGGCCATTATTGGCCAATGCTATCTTTCACAGGTACATGTAAGCAGTCAGCAGACACTGCTGGTGCACAGGAGCACAGAACATTGTGTTGTGCCACAGAGTGGGGAAGGAGGAGAGATGTGTGCTAGCAGGCACTAAGGAAGCTCCTGTTGACAACCCAACTCTCAGCAAAACCTTGGAATCATCATACTGCAAAATAAGCTCCCCTCTGGACATACAATTTCCTATCCAGTCACCTTCCAGGCCTGTGAACAGCCCAGAACTAAGATGTCCCTCTCTCCACACGTGGAGGCCAAGGCTGCATCGTGTGCCAGGAAGCTTTAGGCACCACACGGTCAGCTCAGATAGTTCTGTGGTTTACTGCCTAGCCTCAAAACACCACATTCCCATTTTGAACCTACCAAAACCAGCTCCACTAATAGGTCCAAATACTGGGTATAAAATATGTATTTAAGGGAAGGTGGAAAAGAAAGGCAGCCTTCATGGCAGGAGTCACTCCCCATCTGATTGCTGGAGATCCCTAATCTCTCCATCTCCACTGCCCACGATTGCTGACTGCAATGTAAATAAAGGAGGGGAGCACCTTGGAGAAGCCACTCCTGCTGCTTTTCTTTAAATGGCAACAGGTTCCCATTTAGCTTTACCATGTGTAACTGAACCAGCACAATCACTCAATATATCAAATAAGAAGCTGTAGTAGACTACTTGCAACCCAACAAGAGGTCCAATAGGTCCAATCTATTTCCCTGTTTCTGGTGCTAGTCATTCCCTCTGTTCTCATGCTGGATACAAGAAGCACCTTACACAATCATCCAATGGCAAAACTCTTCCACTCCTTCAACAGCAGAGACCAGGAGAGTGATCCTGCAGAGCAAGGTTCTCTCAGATGCAGAGATCTGATGGAAAAAGCAGTGGGATTTCTTGGGATGTTGTTACTTGCAAGAAATGGAGCACAGCCATCCTGCAGCACTGTCCAGAAGAAATGGAAGGAAATACTGAAGAAAAGGCTTGAAACAGAAACGCTAAAGGAGCAGTTGCTTTAAGCAGATACCAATCAAACAAGTTCTTTCTGCACAAGCAAACAATCCCAGGAATTTTTGAATGCTCCCTCAGTATTCCATCCACAGGGTCGGCAATTCCCAGCTATGGAGATCTTTACTGCATCAGAGGAACTGAAGCTTTTTCTACCTGGGGAACAGATTTAACATCAGCTGTGTAACAGACTGCACATGCAAGTGGCTTAATGCCTCTCCTGGCAGTGGCTAATGGATCATTCTGGCAACAGAGGATAGGATAAAGCCAAGTTGCAGGGAACGGCTGCGGCTGAGCCAGTGTCTGCAGGAGATGAGTTCCATGGGAGTGTGCTGATGGGTGCTGAGCAAAGAGGTGCTGCTGTCTGAGATGGGAGCAGGCAGGCTCATAGTAACAGTGGGGGTTACTGGCTTGGGCACACACAAGTGTCCAGAACCCCAAAATGAAGAAATGCTGCTCCCTACCAGCAGCTTGGGCAGACTTTCTTCTCAGTGCTGGGTCAACCTCACTGATTTTCTGCCTCTTTTTCTGTTTTGTTTTCTCCAATCAATCATCCCCTTTAAGTCAAATTCTGGCTTTTCCTGTTGTTAAGAACTGGGATTCACTGCTTCAGCCTGGCTTCCTCTAGGACACATGGGGATGAGAGATAAGCCTTCTCTTTCAGTCAGTGCTGGCCACAGATAAGCACAGGGGCTTTATTATTTTCCACCTGGTCTCTACCAGCAGAATACAAGCAAGGATAATAAAAAAAACTCCTCAGGACAAGTTGAGGAGTGAAAGCAGTAAATGCTTCCTCAGCAAGTCTCAGCCTGCTCAACGGGGTACAAGAAATTTGGGTCAGGAAGTAACCAAATCTTATAACTCTGCAGGAAAGAAAATCAGAACAGGAGGCAAGTAGCTGCTGTGCATAACCCTTCTTTGGGGAGCAAAGCAGCTTTGTGAGGCAGCCTTTAGTCACATTCATTCCTTTTACCACAAAGGAATTTGAAGACCACAGTCTAACAGGTGAAGAAGTTTTGCCACCTCATCCCTGCAGGGAGGCAGAAGTAGCAACACCTAAGTGTCCAAGAGCAAAAAACAGAAGAGGAAAGAATTAAAAAATGTATCCTAATTTAAGTGCCTGGAAATTCCCACGTCCTGCCTCTTACTTTGTCCCTAGATACAAGGGTATGACTTAAGGGTGCCTGAAAAGTTACTTGGTGCCCTTAAACTGAGGAAGCTGTTGCCCACGGGCAGAGAAACAGTACTCCAAAACAGCATGGTGGTGTGAAGTCTTGATTTCACCTCAGGCTGTAACAGAACAGATGCACAGCTACAATTTGCATTTGCTTTAGATCCTGTACCTAGAACACCCCGCAGATTTGTAAGAAAAACTTATCCCCTGCAATTTACAAACCCCAACAAACCACCACCATCATTTTGAGAAGAAGATTAACCCAACTCCTAAACCCCCTTCAGCAACTGTACTTCTTTCTCATTTATGCTCAGGTGCCGCATCCTCTGGTGTCTTAAGTTGCAGCCACATCCCCAGGGACAGCTATCAGCAGGGCAACTGTGGCTGTGAAAGCAGAGTTCTGCCTTGAGACACCGTATGAAACAAGGTCTCAGAAATGAGCTGCAAGAGAACAGGTCAGTGCTCTCAAACCCTTGGAAATTCTTAGTCAAACAGCTGAGACAACGTTTCTACATCGGAAGAATGTGCTCTGATCATCAAAATGCTGCCTAGCACTTCAAGTGGATTTTTTCTGTGCTACCACTTCCAAGCTGGTTTCTCCTGCTAAATTAAATCCTGTGTGGATGCTTGTCAGCACTGATCTTCAGCAGATCATCTGCATTTCACAGGCATTCTAACCTGAACTCCTGGGGTGATCCTTACACACAATGCACAGAAATATTTACTGCGGGCTTAGAAATTGTCAGGTCTGGTCTCTCCCTCAGAAAACCGTGCTGGGTTTGTTTGGGGTTTTCCCCAGTGAAAAGCTTGTAATAGTTGTAGGCCAGGACAAAGAAAGAGAAAGGAGACTGTTACTAAAAAGAGATTCTTGCAATTCACTGGAGGAAGCTCTTTTACAGAAGCCAAGGAGACTGTGTGTCAGAACACATCGTTAGAAGGCAGGCTGAAGTCAGACGCTGCGGAGTTTTGGAGCATGTGCTCCTCAAAAGGCAAGGAAGTCATCTGAAAAGAATCCAGTGCAGAGCACAACAAAACCACTCCTCCAGAAACACAAAGACACAAAGCAGGATGCTCTCGTTCGGTACAAGCAGGCACAGCTGGGTCTACAGATCATTTGGCCTTTTTTAGGTGCAGTATGATGTTCCTCCGAAACAAAGCACTTAGATAAGCAAATCCAAGTATTTTGTTTAACCTGTGCTGCACA
>VWZE01007057.1:6543-25560 GCA_013396675.1 Eubucco bourcierii | reverse complement strand
TATGTAGTGCTTGAGGATGAAGGCTCAGCTGAAATGCCCTGCAGACCTTTAGTCCTAGCTATCGGAGAGATTATTCTATTTTTAAAACTTCTGATAAAGCATCAGAGCTGGTGCATATCTCCTTAAATCTCAAAGCTCAGACACTGCAAAGCAAGTGTAGGACAGGTTATTTGCCTTAGAGCTGAGTTTCCTGCTGCTTTGTTTGTGTTTCATCCTTAAGCAATAAGATGAGAGGTGAAATACTGGAGGATTATCTCTTGAACTGAACAGCTATAAAACAGGCTAAAAAAATATTTACCTTGACAGTTAAGAGGCTTCCTGACAATGTTGACTAGGAACTATCTTTTCTAGCAAAATACGTTTATCACTTAATGCTGATGTGTGACACAACAGCAAGTCTCCTCCTGTGAGAAGTCCCATTTACCTGTTTTATGGCTAAAACATCTATGAATGTGCCTTGCTAGGAAGGGACAAGTTGAGAACGCTAAGGATGTAGTGTTAATATTGCAGCCTATTTCTACCTTGCATCATCTCTGCTCTCTTGAGGTTATTTGCACTCCAAAGGGAGGCACAAAGGTCACAGAGTAGGAACTAGTTCTGGTAGTCTGAAGAGCAGATCTATCCACAAACAGCTGCTAGTCTTGCTCATGAGAGGCAAAATATCAAGTAGGATGGAAGGCTGGCAATTGTCTTTGCAGGCTTGTGGTGGGTGGGAGCATCCTTATAAAGATCATCACAAATATGTATTTTAAACTCTTTATTTAGGAGCAGTAATGTAAGTTTCCTCTAATGTACATCACAAATATATGTAACTAAAACTGCCAATAGGGAAACTTACTGAAAGAGTTGCAGTAAAGCTCTGATTAATCAAGGTTAATCCTTTTTGTTTTACCTCTGGTGTGGATCTTTCTGTACTACCTTTTCATATTTGTCTTGCTTAGTTATTCATTGTCATTCTTGCTGCACATAGGAGGGAGAATTGGTGCCCTTGGTAATGACTAACCTTGAAGGCAAGAGTAACCCTTGTATCAAGCAGAATGCTTTCTAATACCTAACTGAGAACTGAAACTGCTGTAGGTGTAAACAATTTTCGACACACATCACATCTCTGCTACCACATGAATGTAACTTGCATCTGTTACAAGAGACAGTATAGAGTGACTCTTGTGATAATGATTGTTACAACAGTTTAGGAGAGCTACACTGGGAATTGTTTGGACACTTACTGAAATGGGTGTTTGAGGACAGATCTTTGGTCTGCTCATGGGATCGTCAGGGTGTGTAAGTAAGCTGCAGTACTTGTGGATATGGCCAAGACTACATGGTGTTATGTTGGGTGAACACAACAGGAATACTGAAATTTTGTGGCTCATGCAGATAAATCTGTGAACAGGTAGAGAACATACATGTGGCATACAGCAAAGACTATGCAGACTTCATGGTTGCCACACACCCAAACTGTAAAGAAGGATAACTGGGTAGTTAACAGCATGCAGCTAAAGTAGCCTGTGATAGCAACTTCAACAGGTGTCAAGTTCCTGCTCTGAGGAAGGGGTTGAGAAGTGTGACTGTGGTCAAGAGTCATTTGCTGCACTAACTAGTGAGAAGATAAGAAATAGCCCTTATAGGCAGGGTGGAAGTACAACTGGAAATTAAATGCTTGAGCTATTATCTAGTTCTAACTCACCTGAATCTGAGTAAACAAAACTGCTTTTTTCCAGGTGGTTTGGTATATCCAGTGAGTGTCAACAGGTAGTATTGATAAAAGGCCCAGTGGTTTGCAGTGCAGCACTTTGCTTGAGATTCCTTATCCTATGAGTAGGCAGGTGATATTTGTCCTGAGCAATAGAACAGACAACTGAACTGTGGTTCAGGAGATGATGATTTATGAGTCTTCAGAGCTGGAAATGGGAGAGCATTAAAGAGGAGCAGTCCCTTAGCTGCTGCAAATTTTGCTGTCTTCAGGAAGACTGATAGTAGGAAACCTTGTGGGTAATCTGAGTACATAATTTAATAAGCCCTTGTTAACCAACTGAATAGCTCTTTTATCAAGAAAACATAATGGAGTATCTTGTCTGTTTCTAAGAGAATACCAACTCTTCAAAGACAAGAATTTGGAGTTCAGATGCTGGTATTGGTGGTACTAAGAGTGAAAGGGTTTCTTAATCAAGGAAATGAACCAATAGCTTGGAATTGTAAGTGCTGAACAGACTGGAAAGGCTGTTACAGAGTTGTTGCAAGATGCTGCATTATTCCTGGAACAATTCATAGTTTGAAATGGACTGGGTAGGTGTCTCAACACTGTCTGTATATACTGACACTCCTGAGAATAAGTAGTTATCAGCTTAAGATCAAGAGAGCCTAGCTCATGAAAAGTCTTTAACTTTCTTCTTTTAAAGTATGCAAAGGGCAGTACTTACTAATTTATGTAATTCTAGGTTGTTAGTCATGTACAGCTTGTTTAAAATGGTAGTGACTTCTACTGGGCCCTCTGTTCTAATATTCCTGAAGCAACTCTCTATTCCCATGACGAGGAGAAATAAAACACAGAATAGAGCTAGTGTGGGGTCTGGATTGATTAGTAAGTAGCCAATTATCAGAAATTATGGACTCAAAAACATAGGACAATGGCAAACAGTTAACCTACAGCACTTGAACTGAACGAACTGTTCTGTTGTTCCAGCTGTTAACTTGGTGATGTGGGTTGAGTGCATAGCAAACAGTTCAAGGAATATGGTTTGAATTTCTGGGTTTGCTAAAAAATATACTGCTCAAAGAAAACCAATACAGCTGTGAGAACAGACTTGTTCAACTGATGTAGTACCACTTGGCAAATTGAAATGATAAGATGTCTGAGTAGTCCAGTGAAAGCTTCTCTTGCCCTCTCCTGGCCTCTCAGATTCTAATTTGAGGTTAATATTTACATTCAATACTTCTTAAGTTGAATCATTTACTTGCAGTACCAAGGGACAAAGCAGAAGTACAGGCTTTGTCCCTTCCTACTGCAAGTACAGAAGGAGTACAGAAACAGACAAATTACTAGACTGCTAAGCAGATGTTTAGTTTGTCTGCTTGCCCCTAACCTTTTCTCAGACAAGTTTTCATCATCACTGAGACAGTTAGTTACTTCCATTTGCCAAAAGCAAGCAGCCTGTCTGCTGGGTAAGGATTAGTGTCCAGTGTTTTAAATCCCATGACAGACTATAGCTGCACAAAGATTCTCAATTTCCTGTGCAGAGCACAAATAACAGTCATTAAGGGCATCTACCATGTTGCCACCCCTTGCTCAAATAAAGGACAGTTGAGAAAGCATATATTAAGGGAAAACAAATGTTTCTCAATGAAATTGTTTGGCACGCACTTTGGTTCTTGCTAAGGAACAGGTATTTCAAGGGTGGCTTGTCACAAGCAACACTTCATTTTAGGGAGAGCAGAGAAGACACCAACTGCATAGTGTACCTGAATTCTTAAGGCTGACTTTCCCAGCGTAGGTGGATGGAAATTAGATATAATGCTTCAGAACTGACTTGACACAGTAGGTGGCCATGCTGTGGTCTAGTTGATTGGCTAGGGCTGAGTGATAGATTGGACTGGATGAGCTTCGAGATCTCTTTCAACCTGATTGATGCTATGGTGTTATGATCTTGGAATTCAAATGTCACAAGATCACAGTATCACAGTATCGCAAGAGTTGGAAGAGACCTCAGAGATCATCAAGTCCAACCCATCACCACAGCCCTCAAGATTAGACCATGGCACTAAGTGCCATGTCCAAACGTGCCTTGAATGCCTCCAGGGACGGTGACTCCACCACCTCCCTGGGTAGCCCATTCCAGTGACAAATTACTCTCTCAGTGAAGAACTTCCTCCTCACCTCCAGCCTAAACTTGCCCTGGCGTAGCCTGAGACTGTGTCCTCTTGTTCTGTCACTGGTTGCCTGAGAGAAGAAGGTAACCTCCTCCTGGCCACAACCACCCTTCAGGTAGTTGTAGACAGATGTCAAGAAGTAGTTCTTTAAGTAGTGAATATGCAGCCTTTGACTATCCTTGCATTCTTAGTTTTGCTGAATCTTGTATTGCATGCATGATTCCTAAAGACACTGAGTTCTCTGAAGCTCATCTCACCTGGTGACAGCTATGTCACATACCATGAATTATCACCACCTATGCCAGACCTCAAATAGGAGAGTGTCTTATAAAATGGCCAAAAAGCCCATGCTAACCTTCTCAAATGGCATTTGCTAACATAAATTTCTTGGGGGTATTGGCGAGAGTTCAGCCAGATTTGAGTGTGTTTCTGCCCGTCTTCCTACACTTTGGGGTTTTGCTCTATGCAAATATGTGGCTTGGCTTCTATAGGATGGAAGCAGATGGCAATGAGATGTGAGTTAAAAGATGACAATTGCCCATCTGGACTTCTACTACTTTACAGTAGCTGGAAGGAGATCCTGGTTGTGCATGCTTGCTCATCCATAGGTTATTTGCTTGTTACTGCCTCTCTAGCTTTACCTCAGAGTGAGATACTGTGTGTACAGAAGACACTTTTCCAGTGATGACATTTCCATACCATGACATCTTGTATCAGCTTTTCCTCTAATATCTATTTTACTTAGAACCACTTGATGTTCACAGTGAGCCCTTTAATCCATTGCATTATCTGGCCACAGCTAGGGACCTCTAAGTTGCTGAGAGGAGTACAGGTATAGCTACCAGAGTTCTTTGCCATGTGAGCACTTTTATCTCTGATTTACTTGAGCAGTTCTAAATGCAGTGCACAAACTGTCTGGTTAAGTAGTAAGGTCTAACTTTCTGTATATTATCAGCTAGCTCCTTTAGAAACCTCCCAAATGGCTAAATGGAAGTGAAGGTCTTTGGGGGGAATTTCTTCTAATGACTTAGGAATTTGTGTTCTTCCTGGGCTATGAATCACTTAAGCATTTATAGAATCATAAAATGGTAGGGGTTGGAAAAGACCTCTGGAGATCATCTACTCCAACCCATCCCCCTACCCCAGCTAATGCAAGTATGCCTAGATGACATTTCACAGAAACACATCCAGACAGATTTTGAAAGTCTCCAGAAAAGAAGACTCCAACACTTTCTGGTCAGCCTGTTCCAGTGCTCTGTCATGCTCAAAGTAAAGATGTTTCTCCTTATGGTCAAATGAAACTCCTAGTTTGTTCTATAACTGGCCAGCCCTGAGAAGAGTCTGACCCTATCCTCTTGCTCTCTTAAGATGTTCGTATGTATTGGTTAAGATCTCCACTCAGTGTTCTCTTTTCCAAGCTCTAGGTCTCAGCCTCTCCTAATGAAAGATACTCCTGTTCCCTAATCATCCTTGTGGCCTTTGGCTGAACTCTCCTTAGTAGTTCCCTGCCCTTCTTCAACAGGGTGGGCCAAGAACTGGACTTAATACTTCAGATGCAGCCTCACCAGGGTAGTGTAGAATGGGGAAAAAAACCTCCCTTTACCTACCTGTATTGACCTCTCTTATTCTTCATGGCAAATTTGAGAAACCTGTAGCTGTTGACTTAATGAGTTGAAGGAAGAGTGGAAGTTAGGAGTGAGAGCAAAAGTCTGGAAGTAATTCCCAGGTAACAAAGCATTAGCTGCAGCTAAGGCAAATGAGGAATAGGCTGTTGAGAATTACAGGCTGCTAATGTTGGACTACATGCAATCCTTCAGCACTTATATCTGGGTACACAGTGTGTTGCAAATGGTGTGACTGGTAAGAGTGGCTTTCCATGGGTGCTAACCTGGATATAAAGGAAACTACCTGTGGAGGGTAACTGAGCTATGTAATCATCTAAACAGTTCCATGGCTTTGTCACTCTAAAATTCAAGGGTTTAACTGAAGCTGCTGTAATATCCCTGATAAAATATCAGTAGAAGCTTCTGTAGCAGATGTGAATGTCCAATTCTTTGGCTGAGTATAGATCATCTTCAGAACTCCATAAAGGTAATGTCCCTCTGTTTGATAAGTGTGCCTTAGCTGTGCAGGAACATAACAGTGGCTGGATTACTTTTTCTCTCTTGTCTCTGAGACAAAAATCTTAACAGCATAAAGTTTAGAGTTAAGTCATAACAGAAACTATAGAGTAGTAACTTGCAGGGGCTTAAAAAAAAGAAAATCAAGGTTACTTGATTACTGTGAAGGCAAAAATGTGGAGAGCTGCTTGAGGCTTTGTTTTGTGGGCTGCTTCCTGCAGGCTGAAGTATTTATTTGTTTTTACCTGTTAGGTGGTATAACCTCAGACTTGTACTGATTACAGAAACAAGAATGGGATCTGGTGGCTGATTTGGGGTATTCTGGTCATCTTCATGGATGTTTGGGATAGATCCTAGAAAATGTTTCTTGCATGTTTTCCTGTCCTACTACAGTATATGCGGAAAAGAGCGAAATACCTGAGGTTCTATAAATGGCTTTAAAAGGTGAAAAGCTGTTGGAGAAGGGCCATGAAAATGATCAGAGGGTTGCAGCACCTCTGCTATGAAGACAGGCTGAGAGAGTTGCAGTTCTGCCTGCAGAAGAGAAGGCTCTGGGGACACCTAATAGCCACCTCCCAGTACCTACAAGAAAGGGACCTACAAGAAGGCTGGAGAGAGACTGTTTACAAAGGCCTGTGGTGAAGGATGAGGGGGAAAGGTTGCAAATCAGAGAAGAGTAGATCTAGATTGGCTGTCAGGAACAAGTTCTTTACTATAAGGGTAGTGGAACACTGGAAGAGGTTGCCCAGGGGGGTGGTTGGGCTCCCATCCTTGGAGATACTCAAGGTGAAGCTTGACAGGGCTCTGGGCAACCTAAGGATGCCCCTGCTCACTTCAGAAGGGCTTGGTCTGAGACCTTTGGAGGTCTCTTCCAACCCAGACCATTCTGAGATTCTGTAAAAGTGTGATGCAAGTCCACTCTGTAGATGTAGGTGAGTGTGATCTACTGACCTGGTGTTGCTGAGGTGAGGATTCATCACCTAATGGTCCATAACTTTGTGCTCTCTCTAGCCTGGGATGAATAAACAGTGAGTCACACTTCCTTTTCAGGTCACTACTAAAACTTTTGGCACTGGTAGTCTTCAGTGTTCAGCAGAACAAAATCAGACTAACAGGGCTAATAACAGTATTTATTCTTTAAGGTAAAATGTTATTTCTACCTACTGACTGTTGTTTGAATTTTTAAACTGCAGCAAGTATAACTGACCACTGTCTCATCATGTCAACTGAAACTACTACTATTTACAACCAACCTGAGCAACACCAGACTCCACCAAAAGCACAACCTTCAAAAAAGGAAAAAAAGAAAGGTAAGAAATGCTTACCTCACTCTGGCAACATAGTTAAAGTAACTCCAAGGTTTTAAGCTGACTGGAATAGTGAGTAAAAAAGCTAATAAAATAACCAGAAAGTAAGCTGTTAGCTTGAAAGATTTATTTGTTTTCCATAGCTTGAAGTTCTAAATGTCTCAATTACAGCTGTTAAATGTCTCATTTTTGTGACATCAAAATCTTAGAAGTGAAAAGGCTCCCAAGCAGGTGTGCAAACCCTGGACCATCCAAGTTAACCTGTTGCAATGTCAGTCTGAACCTGAGCTCATTTCTTCCTTCACTCCAGAGAGATAGTGATGTGCTGAACCCCAATACAGATTTTAGTCCAGACAAGCTAGAAAACTTGGTACTTGGGAATTACTAAAGGTCAGATAATAGATTTTTTTTTTTTTTTATATAGATTAGATCACATAAACAATCTCCTAGAAAAATATACCTAGGTATGCACTTCAAGTATGTTGAGGGTGCAGAGAAGAAAAGCAAGCAGTTCTGAGATGGGGGTACCAGGACTTGCAGAAATTGTGGTCCTCATAGGAGGTTCTAGCACAGGAGCTAGGAGAATGTGGCATACAAAGATCTGACTGTGCCAGAGCTGGGAGCTAACCTCTGAAATGCTTATGTTCACATGGTGTATGGTCATGGGAAACACCATTTCTGCTTTGTTTTCTGCTTAGTAGATGACTGGTGCCTATGAATACTTCAGTCTTGTGGCAAACAGTTGTTTCAAAGTCCCCAAATACTAAGCACTAGGCTCCAGTCTTTGAACTGAGGCCAGATTCTGAATGAGCACTGTGACCTTAAAGGAATATCTCACAGTTCAGACAGTGCTATAAGACTAAGGGCTATTAGTCAGCTGTACTCAAAGGACTGGCAGTGTTAATCTTAACACGAGTTTGTTGTCATTGTTCTTGTGATTTTTCTCTTTTTAAGTCTCAAAGCCAAACCAGACACTTCTCTCAATGCTTTAAAAAAAAACAAACAAAACAACAAAAACCAACCAAAAAACACCCAAACCCCAAACTTCTTTTTTCCAGGGCCAGAAAAGACAGATGAAACACTCTTGGCCAGATTCAAAGGTGATGGTGTAAGATACAAAGCTAAACTGATTGGCATTGATGATGTCCCAGACGCAAGAGGAGATAAAATGAGTCAAGATTCGATGATGAAGCTGAAGGTAAGGGCTTTAGCTGGCATGTAAGGAACAACTTCTGGGTACTCTTCGGTGATCAAATGATCACTTGGGCACAACTTCAAATGCAGCACCATCAGCAGCATCCTAAGTGGATGTCACTTTTAAAGCTGTAATGCTCTTTGAGTCTCAGGCACCCAATATGATGTTAATCATAGAATGGTAAGGTTGGAAGGGACCTCAAAGCTCATCCAGTTCCAACCCATAGGCAGGGACACCTCCCACTAGTACAGGTCACTCAAGGCCTTGTCCAGCCTGGCCTTGAACACCCTCAGTATGAACTTGATCACAGTGAGCTTGAGCTTTGAACCAGAAGGGGAATGCTATGCAATTTAACTCTGACCTCAAAACATAGGTTTTATTCTGTGACAACAGTCACACCAAGATACCTGGATAAACCAAAGAACAAATGAGACCCTTACAGCAAAAAAAGCTGATTAATTCTGGAGTGCACAACACTCAATTTCAGTCAGGCCAGGAAAGGTAGCAAAGATACTGCTTCTGCAGCAGTTTTGTGAACTAAGAGCAGCTTTAAAGCTCTAAACCACACAGGAAACACAATTTAGTTCTGAGGTATCACTTCAAGCCTAGTCAGGCATATGTTGCAAGAGGAACACTGCTCTAACTGTGCAGTTGCATAAGAATTATTAGGTTTAGCACTAGTACAGTCACAGCCATGGGCTCGTGAGGCATGAAAAGAAACAAGTTAAATCTCAATTTAACACCATTTCATGCATCCTCTTTAGGGAATTGCAGTGGCAGCCCGTTCCCAGGGTCAACACAAACAGAAGATCTGTGTAAACATCTCGCTGTCTGGCATCAAGATAATAGATGAGAAAACCGGGGTAAGGACTTAATCTGTTGATGTGATTGTGATTCTTACAGCAAGTGAGGTGCTTGAAAAGTTAGGCCAATCTGGACTAGATTTCTTAATGGCATCACACACTCTTATCACACGTAAAATCTGTCCTGTGAAATGTGTTGTACCATTGAAGCCTGCTGCCAGGAAGATAAGATAGGCATCCTGTTATGGTTAGTCAGAGACCGATAAATTTGAGCCTTGAACTGAAGACTTCTAACAGTCTCAGTCATTCTAACTGCAAAGAGCAGCTATTATGTTTCCAGCAATTTAAACTGATAGTTGTTTGTTGTGTGGGCTTGTTTGTTTTTTCCCAATTCTAGGTTATAGAGCATGAACATCCAGTGAACAAAATCTCATTTATTGCTCGTGATGTAACGGACAACCGTGCATTTGGCTATATATGTGGAGGAGAGGGGCAGCACCAATTCTTTGCCATAAAAACTGCACAACAGGTATCAAACACCTTTTTTTCCACTTGTTATGAGTAGTGCACTTAACATGTGATAGAGGTGAAATGCTTTGCTGGTTTTTTTTCTATGAGCTCTAGGGGGGGGCAATATCAACACAGGTGAATATCATAGAATAATTAGAATGGTAAGGTTGGAAGGGACCTCAAGGATCATCTAGCTCCAACCCCCTGCCATAGGCAGGGACACCTCCCACTAGTACAGCTCACTCAAGGCCTCGTCCAGCCTGGCCTTGAACACCTCCAGGGAGGGAGCAGCCACAACCTCCCTGGGCAACCTGTGCCAGTGTCTCACCATCCTCACTGTAAAGAACTCCCTTGTAACATCCAGTCTAAATCTTCTCTCTGCCAATTTAAACCCCTATGGATGTATGTCCATGCGTTATGGAAGCCATTAATGAGATGAATGGAGCCATTATAATGAGCTTTCTTGTACGGTGGCCTCATACCTTCAGTACAACTTCTGATTTTTTTTTTTTTTTTGCTGATTCTATGATCTTTTTTTTTGAGTCAGGTAGCCACAGCTTCACTCAAAATTAAGAGGACTGATGTTAGAAATCCACTGTTACAGTTCTCATGATGCTTGTGCATAAGTGAAGACAAACTTAATTGCACCAATGTTTTTGGGTGTAGCGAACAGCAACTCTGATCTTTCTGGATTTGATTCTGGTACTAATCTGGATTCTTTTGTGCTAGGTTTTACCATAGAATGGTTTGGGTTCAAAGGGATCCAACTCACTCTATAGTCAGTGGGGATGTGTTCAACTAGACTGGGTTACCCAGACCCTCACCAAACCTGACCCTGAGTATTTTCAAGGATGGGACTTCTGCCATCCCTGTGGGCAACCTGTGCCGGGGTTTTACCACCCTCAGTGTAAAAGGGGGTTGTGTCTCTGAAGACAATCTGTATGTAAGCAGTATTGGAAACAAGCTACTTTAGAATTAGTGCTGAACATCATGTAACTTACTAAATGACCTGAAGTAGGGTATTTATAAGTTATAAGCTTGTCTTTACGCTATCACTGTAATGACTTCAGCTAAAATTCCAAAGCACCATACACATGCCCTCCTGGAGAACCTGTTGGCAACCTCTGAGTGGCTACAGCTGGGACTCAGGGGCTTCTCCTCAAAACATGTTACTATTTTAACATCTGTCTCCTCTCCTAAGCCTGTTTTGTTACTTCATCAGAATTCTGTATTACACTGTTTCACTGTTTTTCTAGATTAAGTACCAAAGCCTTTTGTGTGCTCTGGAGTGAAGTTTGTTCTCTCAGAACTCTTCACTGTGAGGTGCCATTTGCCAACCTGTAAGCATAGCCAGATTGCTTGACTTGCTAGTTGATGTTTTTAACACAAGTAAGGAAGGAGTACTTGTAAGGACCTCTGCAGTTCTAGACCTGCTTCACCAGTTTGTCAAAATTCAGCTCTTGAAATGTTTTCTCCTGCAGCTGCATGTTTAAAACCCTTGATCAGCAGAGGGTGATGCTGAGGTATGAACAGTGAGATATGCTTAGGATTCTTTGCTTGAGCCAAGTAATGGCTGAATGGGAATTTGTCCCATTCTAGACACTGCCATAGCTACTGTATGGCTCAAGCAAAAGCTCCAAATAAATATAGCTGTACCTGCCACAAGTTCAACAGCCACTCAAAACATTCTTGTCAGTGAGTGCACAATCCTGTTTTATGGTTGCTTTGCTGGCTTTACTGTTTGCATCCTGATTAAAATAAATGTAGTACTAGCTTTAGAAGCTTCCATGGAATCACACAATAGTAGAGTTTGGAAAGGATTTCTAGAGGTATAGTCCAACTACTTCGCTGCTGATACAAGGTCTTGTAGATCACTTTGCACAGGAATTTGTCCAGGTGGGTTTTGAAAGTCTCCAGACAAGGAAACTCTACAGCATCTCTGGGCAGCCTGTTCCAGTGCTCTGTCGTTGTCAAAGTAAAGAATTTTCTCCTGAATTTCAAATGAAACCCTGCATGTTCTAGTCTGACTGTTGCCCTTTGTCCCATCACTAGCCACCACTGAGAAGAATTTGGCCCCATTCTCTTGACCTCCACCCTTTAGGTATCTATGCGCATTGATAAGACCCTTCTGTCTTTTCCAAGCTAAATAGCTGAAGTTCTCTTTAGACTTGCCTTGTAAAGGGAATGTTTCTGCCCTCTAATCATCCTCATGTCTCTCTGTCAGACCCTTTCTGATTGCTTGTTCCTTAACTGGGGAGCCTGAGCCCCAGTGAACACAATACTCCAGGTGCAGCCTTATCAGGGCAGAATACAGGGGGAGGAGAACCTCCTTTGACCTGCCAGTCACGTTTTTCTTAATACACTCCAGCATGCCATGGGCCTTCTTGGCCACAAAAGTGTGCTGCTGGCTCGTGGTTAGCTTGTCCATCAGCACTCCTAGATTCTTCTCCATAGAGATGCTTTCCAATAGGCACTCTAACCTGCACTCAGGTTATTCCTCCCATAGAGCAGGATTCTACACTTGTCCTTGTAAAGTTTATGAGGTTCCCCCCTGCCCAGGTCTTGCTGAATGGTAGCACAGCCTGCTGGTGTCAGACACTCCTCATCACCAGCAAACTTGCTGACAGTTCACTCTGTGCCTTCAGGTAGGCGGTCAATGAAAATGCTGAATGAGGCTGGACTCAGTACTGACCCCTGGGGAACATCACTAACTACAGGCCTTCAGCTAGACCCTGCACTGCTGATCACAGCACTCTGAGCTCTGCTGTTTGTTCAGTTTTCAATCAACTCCCTGTCCATTCATCTAAGCCACACTTCCTAATCTTTCTTGCCTATGAAGATGTTGCGGCAGGCAGTGTCAAAAGCCTTGCTTTGGTCAAAACAGACAACCTCCACTGCTCTTCCCCCACCTACTTAGCTAGTCACAATATCCTAGAAGTCTATCAGGTTGATCCAGCATGACTTCCTCTTCCTGAATTCATGCTAACTATCTATGATATTCATCTTTTCTTCCATGCACTTAGGCTGCTTCCAGAATCATAGCACCAACCAGGTTGGAAGAGACCTCCAAGCTCACCCAGCTCAACCTATCACCCAACCCTAGCCAATCAAACAGACCATGGCACTAAGTGCCCCATCCAGGCTTTTCTTGAATACCTCTAGGGATGGTAACTCCACCACCTTCCTGGGCAGCCCATTCCAAAGCAACTCACTCTCTCTGTGAAGAACTTCCTAATATCCAGCCTAGACCTGCCCTGGCACAACTTGAGACTGTGTCCCCTTGTTCTTTTGCTGGTTGCCTGGGAGAAGAGGCCACCCCAGACCTTTCCACCCCCCGGCCACAACCTCCTTTCAGGTATTTGTAGAGAGCAATGGGCTATTCCATCCCCTCTCCAAGAATAGAAGTAAGGCTGACTGGACTGTACTTTCCCAGGTCCTCCCTCTGCTCTTTTTTTAGGATTGAAGTGGCATTGGCATTCCGTCAATCTTGGGCACTTTTCCTGTTCTCCATGACCTTTCAGAAATGAGGGAGAGTGTCTTAACAATAACCTTAGCCAGCTCCCTTAGCTTTTGCCTGTGCATCCCATCAGGGCCCATGGATCTGTGACTATCCAGCTTGTCTAGGTGATCTCTAATACAGTCCTTAACTAATGGAGAGTCTTGCTTCCTGCAGACTTTCCCTCTTACCTCCAGGGTCTGGGAGTCCTGGGAGCTGGTCTTGGCAGTAGAAACTGAGACAAAAGAGATATTCATTAACTCCAGCTTCTCTGTATCTTTTGTCACTGGGGCAGCCACCTTGTTCAGCAGTGGCCCTACATTTTGCCTGGTGTTCCATTTCCTACTGATATACTTTAAGGCCTAGTTATTTTTTTACATTTGTTACACTGAATTTCAAGAGGGCCTTAGCCTTCCTCATTGCATCTCTGCATACTCTGGCAATATTCCTCCCAGGTAGCCAGGCTTCCTTCTTCCATTTTTTTTTTTCCCAGAAGCTACTGCTCTGTGAAGGTCTCCTGCCTTCCTTATTCAATTTCTTACTCATGGCATTCACCAACCTTGGGAGGCAGTGGTGCTTGAATAGTAACTACATCTCTTTGGTCCACTATCTTCTAGAACCCTAACACTTGGAGTTCTTCTAAGGAGATCTCTGAAGAGGTCAAAGCTTTCCTGAAGTTCAGGACTGTAATCCTGGTTACTACCCTACTGCTTCCTCACATGATCTTGAACTCCATCTTACGGTCACAAAGCCACCTGTTGCCTCCACGTTTTCTCCCCTGTGTAAAATCTGATGGTAAAAGGTGACTTAGCAAAAGGGGAAAAATAAAAAGATGCACTCAGGGTTAACAGGCTTAGTGTTGTAGCTGGTAGAAAGCACCTGAGTGGAAAACTTTTCCCTCTCCTCTCATTTAAGCTGCGCTTTCTCATAAGTATTGATTAGGACTTGCAGTTACAAAATATTGTGCTACAAGGTTTTTAGCAAAAATGTACTAGGCTCAGCACAAGTGTAGCCTTTTTTCGTCTGGGGTGTTAACAGTTCTGATCTGATTGTGCCTCTCTGCACACAATCCTTTTAAACTCTTGCTTTTCCTGTTATCTCAACCTCACTGTTGCGCCATTTGGGAAAGTTTGGGTTGCTGCACAGCCTGCTTCTATAGAAGCCCAGGGAAAAGTAGCACATGGCCTAAAATCTTCATTCTTTTCAGGCTGAACCTCTAGTAATTGATCTTAAGGACCTCTTCCAACTAATCTATAACATGAAGAAGAAGGAAGAAGACAACAAGGTGAGTAAAACCACATCAGCCTCCATAGAAATAAAGCTCACTTTAGCTTTGCTTGAGCTTTTGTAAGACTTGCCACAGAGGTCTATCTAAATCAGAAATCACTTGACATTACTTGTTGGTAGTTCTGATTTCCTCCTATATCTGGTAAACTCTCCAAATTAAGTGGCTTTGGACATTCTACATGATGTGTAAATAGTAAAAGCTTTCATTTTGTTCTTTTGGAATGAAGAAGCAAATAAGACTGAGGTAAGTCACTCTGACTCAGGCTCACTTAATCAGGTATGCTGCAACACAGCTGGTACCTGTTTTCTTTACACTGTTAGCATTATGGAGGCAATGTCCAGTTGCATTGAACTGGGAGTAAAATGCACCTGCATAATTGGTACTGAGTAGTGATCTCCCTCAGACTTCCTCTTTCTATTACTTACATTTTGAAGCCTTGCTTAGGACAAGTTGTGATATTCCAGTTATTGCTGACACTTATCTGTGTGTTACAGAATGGTAGTGAAGCACCGTCTGCTGATCAACCCAACAAAACAACATCGGTAGGTTAAAATTCAGTTCTTTATGTTCATCCCATTAAGGAATTCATACTAGGTTTAAAAAAAAAAAGTATTTGTAGGTGTGTTTACAGTACATTTGCATAATGCTTGAGTCTTGCTCTTGCAAGAAACTCCACTAATTCTTTCAATATTTTTTGACTTCAAGGGGGTTGACCAGATGAACTTGTTTGGGGATATGTCAACACCGCCTGATGTGAACAGTCCTACTGTAAGTAGAATCTAACTTAGCTGTCTTGGCTCTTGATTTGAGAGTAGACTTAGTCCTAGAAATAAGATACGGGTTTAGTTTCTTAGTCTTGGTTTCTGGTTTCAGTGAGATCTGTTTGGCTATGGGAACTTTTAGGGGCTGTTGTAGGATGTACTTAGTAACTGGAGCAGCTAATGCCATTCTTGTCCAGCAGAGGTCGCTTGAGACAGATACCTCTGATACCTCCTATCAGCCACTGAATCATGGAATGGGTTTGGGCTGGAAACCCAAAGGCAGTCTGGTGCCAACCCCCCTGCCACGGGCAGGATCACCTTTCACTAGCCAAGGTCACTTGAAGCTCGGTCCAGCCTGATCTTAAGCACTGCCAACAAATCTGGGCAATCTCTTCCACAGTCTCACCATCCTCACAGTACATAATTTCTTCTTAATACCTAATGTAAATCTACCCTCTCAGAGTTTAAAACCATTGACACTTTTCCTGTCACCACAATCCCTCCTAGAGAATCCCTCTCCATCTTTCCTTTTGGCCTCTTTTAGGTACTGGAAAGCTACCATAAGGTCTTCAAAAAACCTCCTCTTCTCCAGGCTGAACAACCCCCAGCTCTCAGACTTTCCTTATGAGGAGGGGATCCAGCCCCTTCATCATCCTTATGGCCCCCTCCTGGGTCTGCCCACATCTTTATTATGCCAGAGGCCACAGAGCTGAACCCAGCAGTCAACACAGGATGGTTTGACTAGATGACCTCTACAGGTCCTTTACAACCCCTCACATTCTGTGATTCTGTAGTGTCTCACCAGAATGGATTAGAAGGGCAAAATCACTTTCTTTGACCTGCTGGCCACACATTTTTGATCTAGCCCAGAATTTACCTGGCTTCTTTGGGCCATAAGCACATATTACTGGTGTATCTTCAGTTTTTCCGTGCACCAATATATACAATTGCTTATCTACTCATCTCTCAGCCTGTATCCATGTTTGGGATTGTACTGACCCATGTAAAAAAACTTTTACTTGACGTTGCTAACTTCGAGGTTTGTCTGGGTCCACCTCTCTAGTTAGATGTACTAAAAGTGCTTAACCTCTATCAGGTATGAGAACTATTGCAGACTGCTAAAGGCCTTAAAAGCTGCAGCTCATTTAAAAGACAAGTGACTCCTTAAGTCTCAGAGTGGGCTCATGGCCATTCTGGATGAGTAGCCCTAGCTTAAGATGTGACCTAAATGCATAAGTGTGCATAAAATTCATCATAACTTATGACCCCTAAAAATTCTACTGTTTTATTCTGGCACTGAAAGCCATCAACAGCCATGATACAATTGGTGCTGTCAAACTAGTTAGTGACCAAGTCTTGCCCTTCTGCTGCCTGTTTGGTGGACAGGTGACAGTGCACCTTCCTCTGGCAAACAGCTCTCTGACCTTACTCGAAAGGTGAAACTGCAACGAAGTCAGACCAAGGCAGTATGATCTCTAACTGTGAAAACAAAGGGTGAGGACTCAAACACATTTTGGACTTGGATGAAAGCCTAGGTATAATGAGTGCTTAAGCACCCTTCAGTTTTTAGGCTGTAGAACAAACATCTGATATTTAACTGAAATATTGCAAACCAGATGCTTTTACCATTGGGCTCCTGAAACTAAGTAGCTGTGATTTTTACCACAGTTAGCAGTGCTTGGCTTAGTGACTTGTAGGATGAAACTTTAATGCAACTTCACTGTGGTATTGAGTACTTATTAGTGTGATGAACTGGATCCTAAGATCTCTCCTTCTGCAGCTGTTTTTCCTTGAGATTGTGTGCTGTGGAGCAAGCCTTACATAAAACTAACTACTTTTTTTTTTTTTTTCTGAACACATAGGAAGCTAAAGAGATTCTGTTAGTGGATCTAGATTCTGAAATTGAGACCAAACAGACTTGTACAAAAGAGGATCCCTTCTTGAATGGCAAAGCAACCTCTCTTCCACAACCAAAGCCACAGATACCCTTCTTGCCTGAGCAAGCTTTCTCTAGCTTCTTTCCTGCACCTAATCCAGACCCTTTCAGTGATGATCCTTTCGCACAGCCATCCAAATCCGCACCACCTCTATTTGATTATCTAAAATGTGATGATGAGAAGCAAAGTCCAAGTACCTTGGCATCGGTGGGTAATTGTGCTTCAAATGGTGATGTTGATTCTTTTGGTAAACAGTTTGACCAGATTTCTAATAGAACTGGCAAACAAGCACTAACAAACCCTTGGCTGTTTGAGAGTAAATTGCCTGCAACGAGAACTCCCAATGGGGTACCAGAGAGAGAACAAAACGGCTTTGTTAAAGCCCCGTCAGAGCTACTTGTGGAAGGTCCTTCTCTGCAGAATGAAGTAAAGCTGGATTCTGAAAGCAATGTCCAGCTCCTGTCACATGAGTCTGTAACAATTAGCCCACCACCACAAAGTACCAAGCCAGGAAGAGGAAGGAGGTCTGTCAAGGTGAACAATATTCAAGTAATTAATCATGGCATGCATTTTCAGAGAAGTTGGGCAAGGGAAGCTTTTCATGCTGTGTAACTGGTTAAACAGCTGCAATCAAACATTTGCTTCTCCACTGCCTGCCTTGCTTGCTCTTAACATCCCTGCAGCCATGATACCTTGTAATGTTCACGAATGTTTTGTAGTAGTTGCCATCACTAATTACATTTCCTCTTCCTTAACGCTGCCATACTTCTGTAAAGGTCTGGTAAGTATGCCCTAATGTATGTTAACACTCCAGAGAATGGCAGAACCTCTTAGAACAGCTGTATGCGCATCAGCCTGCTACTCCCTAACAATGAGGTACTAGTACTAGCTTGCAGAAACCTATAGCTTCTCAGTACCTGCCTGCTGGAGGGGTAATGTCAATGACTTGCCAGAATTGCAGAGGTCACTGCTGACTGCGTAGAAATGTTTGGGTGGGGGGAGGGCAGATGGAAGCTTATTATGGTAACAAAGAATTCTTTCTATTTAACTTGCTTTATTCTGTTGTTGAACTGTGATGACTAAGTGTTGTGCCTACTTCACACCTTGTGTCTCAGCAGGCATGAACAAAACGGTGAAGTTTACAATGCTAGTGCTTGGCCTTTAAAGGATACATCAAAGTTGCCTGCTCTGGACTAGGAAGTCTTGACCATACTAATGTGTTCTTCCATGCTGTCTCACACAGTTGTTTGTTTCTCTGTTTTCTTTTTAGGCTGCGTCAGATGACTTGTTTAGCTCAGACTTCTTTGTGTCTAGTATGGAGAACCTTAACTTGACTTCAGTGGCACAAACAGGATCTGCGCTACCTAATCCGCTAGACATCTTCAAACTGAGTTCATCTACAGAGTTTCCATTGGTCACTCTAGGTTAGTTCAAAGTGAAGGTCTTGGTCCATGGGTTCTAGTTTTCCTTTAGTCTATGGGAGTGCCATAAAGTTTAATCCATATGCTGTCTGGCCTAATCTATTAAGATCTGTGAACACAGGCCTAAACTATCACAGTATCACCAAGGCTGGAAGAGACCTCAAAGGTCATCAAGTCCAACCCATTATCATGATCTAGTCTTGAGGTGTGTGGTACCAAGTGCCACGCCCAAACCTGCCTTGAACACCTCCAGGGACAGTGACTCCACCATCTCCCTGGGCAGCCCATTCCAGCAGTCAATGACTCTCTCAG
>VWZE01007056.1:89949-116754 GCA_013396675.1 Eubucco bourcierii | reverse complement strand
TCCCTTCCAACCTTACCATTCTATGATTCTAATTTGGTCATTGCCATTTAAAGAAGCAAAAGGAAAATAAAGAAGTTGTAGTTTTATCTGGACTCGTATATGTAAAAATGAGGGGTTAACACTAAATCATATTCAGTGTTCCTAAATAGTACAGGTGTTGGTCTCTTGGTCAGAAATTCTGTTGCAATCCCACTGATTTTCTTTCAGTGATTTTTAAACACTGAAGTCACTTTGGGAAAGAGTCTTAAGTCCCCAGCAACCTTCAGAAAACCAGCTCTATGACAAGACAACTAAATTAATTTTTACTGACTTTGCTTAGATTTGCTGTGAACAAAAGTCCAGAATTTGTGATCTAATCCAGCAATTTCTCCACTAGGACTGAGTTCATTCTCAGCACCTTTGTCATTTTAGCTAATCAAATGTGACACCAGGAAGTACCCATCTACCACTAAGTCCTATAGTATACACAGTGTACCATTATAGAATATCTCAGCAGGGTCACAAAAAAACAGGTCTGGGACTGATTTCTTTGCTACACCCAGGATCTTGGAGATTTTAGAAAGGAAAGTTAAGCTTTTGTTGCTTAGGATTTTGGTTTGGGTTTCATTCTCCCCATTGTTACTGGTTTTCAGGAATAAAGTCTGCTCCATAGGAACCATCACGCAGGGCAAGGAGTAGTTCTTTTCAAACAGGAGTGTAACTATATTTTCAGATTTCCCAGATATTTTACAAATACTCATCATGGTTTAGTGACAGTAGCATCTATCTAGAGCTCCATTATGAAAATTATTGGTTCTAGCCATCTGATTAGAACATATTTATTCTGCAGCAAAACCTAACTATCTTGTATATAGAATAACTGGGGACCTTCATCACCTTCCAGGAAGCAAGCTTTGAGAATTAGGATAACCAGCTTCAGTGATGCAGCAGCTATCAGAGAGAAACACTGGCTGCTGGGAGTGCATGCCAGGAGAAATATTACTCTGTGTAATGTCTCTAGTACTATTTCCTCTGCATCCATTTTTGACTGTTGAACTGAATGAGTTTGCACAGTGCCCCAGAACAGCAAGTCTTACTCTTTAACGAGAAAGAGGGTTGCAGCAGTAGTAGTAACATCCCAGATTGCTTGCCGTACAGGAGAAAAATGCATATTGATGTTTTGTAAACTAGAATCAGTTTCTATGCTATCTTGATGACTGTTTTTCAGATTTAGCATACTAAGAAAAGTCTTGTACGTGAGATGCCGTCACTCAGACTGCTAATGGGCTGGGTTGTTTTTTTTACTGCCTTGTAATGAACACTGCAGAAGTTAACATATCAAACATCCATTAGTCTGAGGGCCTCCCAAGAACCTAATTGTAGCACGCATAAAGGAGGGTACCTAAAATGTCATTGGTATTCTAACATGAGTTTCCTTTGAAAGCGGCTGGCTAGATTAAAAAAGAAAGAGCAAGGTATTTGTCTGAGGTGGAAATCAGAATGACAATGGCCATTGTTTTTAAGAGACAATAACCTGAGGAAGCTCAAAAAAAAAAGCACAACAATTAAATAATTTGAAAGCTAGGCTTGTGAAGATTCCTGTTCTCCAGGCTGGAGGGCCACCCAAAAGGGTTCAGCTTCTTACCTTGTTAAACACTTCCCAGTTTCACCTGACGTGATCTATAAGGCTGTGGAGTAGTCACACTTCAAGTGCCTTTCATGTGCACTTCAATTTCTTTTGAGATTTTCTTCACTAAGAGAATTTCCCACTTTGAAAGTGAGGACACTTTCAAAAAATAACAGAACTTCTTGAAAACACAGCAAAAGTGGGAAGGGAAAAAAAAAAAAAGTAAAAACAAAACAGTGGTTTGGCACAACCCTAAATGGTAAAGTTACATGGGAAGGGTTTTATTTTTACATTTATTGAATACCTTTATTACCTGACACAATTTTTCGCTTTAGTGTTGCTTAAATGCACTTTCCCCCCCCCTATAATGTATACTTATATAACAAATTATGTGACAGACTAAATGTGTTTGAGAGTGTCCTTGCATCCTTATCATTTGCATTTTGAACTGCCCATGTGGGCTGTACACACATCATATGGCTCCTTGCCAAAGCATTCAGCTACAACACAGAATGTTTTCAAGTTCAAAGCTTGTATCATTGTTCACCTCGTTCTTATGTTTTACCCTCATTTCTGTTATATCACTAGAAGATGTTTCTTTTGCATCAATAAATCCTTAATATCTTGCTCACTTTTAAAATGTGGAAGCCACAAAAAAACCCCAACACATAAAGATAAAAGACGCCAGCTTTGTTCAGCTGCTGTATTCAGCAGTGTATAAGGATCCAGAAAGTTCAATTAACTCGTCCATAGAGGTACTATTGCTCTGCTAGTGACTTCGTCTCCCACCCTAGAGCACATCTGCAGACCCTGCTGCTGGGAGGGTTCCACACAACCCTGGGGCTTCAGTGAGAAATCTCCAGTTGTAAGATGAGAGCCTTTGTGCTGGCAACTGCTAACAGAATACATATATATAGGTCAAGTTACCTGAGTATGCTCCACTTGCATATAGTATCAGTGGTCATATTTCGTTTGTATGTTTCTTGGTATTAAATTATTCCCTTTCTTAGCAAAGCTTTTTAAAAATAAATAAATATATAAATAAAACATGACAGAGCTGCTTTTCCCCTCTCAACAGTCAGGTTTTCTCTCTTATACTATCCCTCCCCAATTACCAGTCAAATCTTGCTTTGAATTTCTTGATTGCATTTTTGTGCTTGTTGTAGAGGTTTTTATTTTCTTTATATGTGCCCAGGAACAACAAAGAGTGAGAATAAATTCTACCTGGAAAATCCTGTTTACATGCCTCAAAAGTGTCTATATACAAGGCTTATGATTGAGTGGAATTATAAGAGCAGGAGCCAAATATCTCTACAGGATCTGGAAATTCTCTGGGGTTTCTGATCCTCATTTATTCAGTAACGTGCACAGGACTTCATAGTGTGTCATAACCTATGGCATCTATGATGGTTTGCAAAGGTTAAGGATTACATCTGCATACTTTCTGTTCTCTTGTGCTGCACACCTTTTCCCCCTTTTTGTACTTCCACTCTTTATTTTTCAAGAAGCACCTACCTCAGTACAGGCATTTGTACTAACAACAGATTGTTGGACCCATATGGTTGGAAAGGCTGCATTAGGACACCTGTTTCTTACTGAGTATATTGTATCTCACTTGAAATGGTGACACAGTACAAATACCAATCAATAAAACATGGAACACAACAGTTTGCGCTCTGCTCTACGAACAGATTGCTGCGGTGATTTTAGGCACGCAGTCAAAGGACAAGTGCTGTCACTGGATAAAGCATGTTATGATTAAACTTCACCAGTCAACCCCATCCAGATTCTGTCTTGAACTTTAGAAAATCCAAGCCATCCTATTACTGTGGGATAAATTACTTGTATCGCAGAATGTGAGTCTTTTTGTCTTTGTAAAAGAAATAAATAACGGTTTAACACGAGGAAGCGGTGGAAAGAAATAATTTTCCATCGCGTGAAAGCCTACCTTTCAGGAAGATGATCTTCAGCTGCTGCGTTTGTATTGCATTTGAAATTTTGCTTGCATTTATTTCAACATAAACATCATATGTATTTATTTAAAAGGTAAAGAGATTCCTCAGGAGCTACTCCAAACACAAGGAAATAGTACAGAGCACGTGTTGTAACAGCCTTGCCCCTTTTATTTTTAGTGAAGTGGAAGGCTTTGGAAAATGTTCTGTAGAAGAGGCATTCAATTGTTTCCATCTATGTGTATTTTTAATGAATGTGTCAAGTTATGCATGGGCTCAAGTTACCATGCTGAATCACAGTCTGTGAATATGTTGACAACAGAAGGTTCCCTGAAATTCTGGAACTGGCAATTTAGATTACGCAGGAAAAGGAAAGGAAAAATGCTTACGAATAACTTGAAACTACTACAGCAGAGGCATAAGAGAGGGGAAAGGGAAAGTTGATGAGGAAGAGTGTATTCTAAAAGTGTAAAGTGGCTGCAAAAGAAAGCACTTGGCAGAAGGGCATTGGTGGCAGGAGAAAAATGAAGGAATTAATGTGACAAGGCTATGCATACCATGAGAGAGTCTCGAAGAAGAAGTTGTGAAACTTCCTCCTCTCCCTCCTGTCCTCCCCTTTCCTTCCTCCCCTCTTCCTCATCCAGTGTTTATGAATGTATATCTGAAAAGAAATCTTAATCCAGTTAAGCCAAATGGATCTATGGCACCAATTCCAACTCAAGCTTCTTGACTTCAGCCAGCCACTAGCCTGACAGAAGGAAGATGAGTTGACCATGATCAGACACTGTTATGAGTTCAGCTAGGGTAGGGTTAATTTTCTTCACAAGAAGCTGGGGAGAAGCCACACTCAAGGTGGCCAGCTGAACCAGCCAAAGAGGCATTTGATACTATGTGAAGTCATCCCCACTATATAAAGGGAGAGCTGATGTAGGCTTCTTGTAGCTGCTCTTGGTAGCAAGAATTGGCAGTATCAGTTGAGTCATTTGTGTTTGATGCCACCACCTTTTTATATTACTTCATCTGTATTGTTATTTTTGGTCTCCATCCTTTGTATTGTGCTGTTAAACCCCCTTTATCTCAACCTGTGGGGTTTTTGCATTTTGTTCTCAGTTTCTCTTTGCTGCCCTACTGGGGGAAAGGGATGGGCAGCTGTGTGAGTGGCTGTGTGGGGCTCAGCTGCAGCCAGGCCTAAAAGCCATGACAGACACTGAGGACCCAACTCCATGCCTAAGCACAGCGCCACTTTTGCTACCCAAAGATAACCCACCCGGGCTGTAGGTGCCATTCCAGGAGGTTACGACCTGGCAACTCCACGTTGCTGGCTTCAGTAACTCCCAGGATGACTCAGATGTCTACAAGCTCATGCTTGGGCACTCAAACTGCACCCTAAATTAACTCATCATGTATTTCTCTAGAATATTGGAGATATTGACAACCACAGTTTCAATGACTTGTCAGAAGCCGTATGGGGGGTGAATAATTGTGTTTGTGCTAAAAGGTCACCAGTAGGAAAATGTACAGCTAAAATCTTAATCTTTTACCATGTCTACATAGTAAAATTTAGGAGATCTACATCCACTGATCTACTCAGTATAATTTACTGCTGCTTCAGTGAATGTTATACGTGCTCCTTATGTCTAATATCTCTGATGTTAGCCTAAAGATTTTGCAGACGGAAAATGTTTCTTTTTACTAGTCAAGGATCGACAGAGCTGAGGACAGTCACAGAAAGGTCCTGTACCTGGGTAGGCACAATCCCAAGCACAAATCCAGGCTGGGTGGTGAATGGCTGGAGAGCAGCCCTGAGGAAAAGGACCTTGAGGTCTGGGTTGATGAAAAGCTCAACATGAGCCTGCAGTGTGCACATGCAGCTCAGACAGCAACCGAGTACTGGGCTGCATTAAGAGCAGTGTGGCCAGTAGGGCAAGGGGGGGGATTCTGCCCCTTTACTCTGCTCTCCTCAGACCCCACCTGGAGTGCTGTGTGCAGTTCTGGAGCCCCCAGCACAGGAAGGACATGGAAGTGTTGGAGCGGGTCTAGAGGAGGGCCACAAAGGTGATCAGAGGGCTGGAGCAGCTCTGCTATGAGGACAGGCTGGGAGAGTTGGGGCTCTGCAGCCTGGAGAAAAGAAGGCTTTGAGGAGACCTTAGAGTATCCTTCCAGTATCTGAAGGGGGCCTACAGGAAGGCTGGGGAGGGATTATTCACAAGGTCTTGCAATGACAGGATGAGGGGCAATGGGTTTAAACTGGCAGAGGGGAGATTTAGACTGGATGTTAGGAGGAAGTTCTTGCCAGTGAGGGTGGTGAGGCACTTGAACAGGTTGCCCAGGAAGGTTGTTGCTCTTCCCTCCCTGGAGGTGTTCAAGGTCAGGTTGGAGTAGACCTTGAGTGAGCTGTACTAGTGGTAGGTGTCCCTGCCTATGGCAGGAGGTTGGAACTAGATGATCCTTGAGGTCCCTTCCAACCTTACCATTCTATGATTCTATAAATCAAGTTACCAGGTTGTTTGGGTCAGTGTCATATATCAAAGCAGGTTGTCCAGACAGTAACCTGCACACCAGTGCGTTATTAAATTTCTGGAAAGTAACGAACCGGCAGTGAAAGTGAAAAGGGAAAAAAAGCAGTAATGTGGAATGGCCCCTAACTCAGGAAACTTTGAAAATGTGCTGCCATAATAGCTGTGGTGAAGTTCCTTTAAATGAGACCTTGGTATGTTGTGGAATAAAAGTCAAAATAGGAGATTGTGGCATTCCAAGTTGTACTGAATAACTGCACACATTGGGCCAAATGGTGGTATTATTCACATGGGAACACTTCCCCCCGATTTTGAACAAAAAAAAAAAAAGGAAAAAAAGAACTGAGAGCACTTTAAGATACAGGGCACAAATGTGTAATTATTCTTGGCTAACATGGTAGCTGTTGATCATTTAATGAAACCATAATTACCATATAATGGCAGGGTATTTATATGACAGATTACTACATTATTACAGGGTAAGTGCGTGATTATTTCTGTCCTCAAAATCAGAATAAAAACCACATGGAAGTGGAAAAATAAGTTGAAAAAGAGGGAGGGAAAAATCTGAATTTCCCAGTGCTACTCCCATATTGTTACTCCATCCACACCTCAATCACAGAGTGATGGCAATGACCACCAGCATTCATGATGAAGCCAAATCTCCACAGGAAACCCATGCCACAGTACAACAGATCACAAGGCTCTTCGCCAAATGGCTACAGCTCTGGGCTCCATTGTACTTACAGTTCAGCTGATTCAACAGCAATTTGGTCACTGGTCTCTTGTCCTCAGAAGACACTACACTGCTGCTTGCTTAGAGAGAGATAGTGTGTGGATGTAGAAAAAAATTGCCCTGAGAGATACTCAGCTCACACTTCTATGCCTTTAGGAGAGAACAGTGAGCTAATACAGGTTTCAGAGTAATGCTGGTTTTGATCTGTGTGGAGAAGTTGAATTTGGCAGGGGTCAGGGGTACCTATGAGCTGAAGACTGTTTGGTACAGTCTGATTTTAGTGAACACTGTTGGTATTCATGACCGTGTGGAATTCTGACCATTTGTCAAAACTGATTGGATTGTTTTAAATTGTGAGAAAATACTTACAGTGAATCCTTGTATGAGTAAAAATGCACTGACAATTTGTGAATTGAGTTTTAGAAGCTGAATGCAGTCCACCTAGAGCTTTATGAGCAGCATGACAATTTTCCATGTGAGAGGCAAAATCAAATTGTAAACCCATCTGACTCAGTGATTCCCAGGTCTTAAGTGGATGTTAAGAGTTAACCAATCTTTACCTGAAACTTGTCTCTACATCTTCACAGCGCCATTTCAGCTGTGTAGGAGAGGGTAGCCAGAACTCTGTTTCCAGAAAAGCACTCCTTGAGCCAGTATTCTAAGTTACAAGTTATTGCAGGTTAAAGAGTTTGGTCCTAAATAACTTCTGAATTTGGCAAGATTGTTAACTTCGGTTTTCCTAGATTTTTATCCAGAAAGAGGCATTCATGTAACTATTTTAAGTCTTTAGTAATTTCTATTCCTTTCCTTTTTTTGCTTTTTTTTTCCTTTTTCCTTTTTTTTTTTTTCTTCTTTTTCTTTTTTTTTCCCACTGAGGAAGGGTAAAGAGACTAAAGTAAAAGCCACATGCTGTTATGTTTGCTCAGGATTCATCCTATATGTCTGCAAAAGAAATGGGGCTGCAAGAAAAAAGAATCTGGAGGCACTAAAATCAGTCTGTGTATACTTACTTTGAAGACAGCTATAATTGCAGTATCTTTGTAAATAGCTTACTTAGTAAATGGGTTATTGCTCTGAATGGTCAATGATTGTTCATCATTCACTGGTGCTAGGTTATTTCTTTCTGCAGAGAAAACATCTCTGGTCCTTGAAAGGGTAGTGCACTCATGATGATAGTGGGAACTTTAAGTTAGAGACAGCCCTGCTCTCCCTGAAGCCTCAGCGAGCTCCCACAGGCAACAGTATTCATTCATGAAAGGAGGGAGCTGACTACACACACGGCCTGATAGAATAATGACTTCTTCAAGCCATTTCACTGATAGACTTCATTCAACGTGGTGCCTCATTTGAATTTTTCCCTTTGCTATTTACTGTAGATGGAAGTTACTGAATGCAAGAAGTTTTATGAACTGAACCTTCTGCTTCATTACAGGCTTTGTTTGCCTCCTCTCTGTTTTTAGAGTTAAAAGTTGTTACAATATATCATCCAAATCTCATTAAAGTAGCTCCTATGGATAAAACAGAAATGAAAGTCAGCATTATGAAGCTCTACATTCAGATTAAAGCCTTAACATTTTTGCCTGTTTGGTGTTCTTCATAGAGTTTATTCCTGTGAAATTAAATGTAGCTAGAATCTGAGTTTTGCAGATTATTTATAAAACCTTCTCTCAGAGGGTGCTAGTTCTAATGGAAATGAACACAATTTAAGACAATCAGCACCAGAACAGGAATAATACTGTTTCTTTTTCCTTGGTGGGGGGATAGTCATGTTTTGACTATTAGCGCTCCCATTAGGAAAGGAATCCGAAGGTCCTATTTTTAAAATAAGTCTTGATCATTCAACAGAATATAAGGAAACATTTGCCATCACCTACCCATCTTACTCCAAGCATTAATTTAAAAACCAAACCAAACCAAACCAAAAAACCAACCAACCAACCAAAAACCCCAAACTGCAAGTAATTAAATCCTGTGTTACTCTTGGAATCCTTTACAGTCATTAGAATCTTATTATCAAGGACCCAATTCTTCTGGCACAGTAAAATTTCACTAATGGGCTAGGACTTAGAGCAAGTCTCATGTGGAAGGGCTTTAAAATAAACTTCGAAACAACCTGCAATTACTTCTCAGAAACGTGCTCTATTTTTCAGCTATTGCTATCTGTATTTTTCACCCTTTGTCCATTTTTAAGGAAAGGTTCCATATTAGCAATTTTATTTTCAGATCTTCCTGGCAAAACAAAACAAAACAAAACAACTTGAGACCCAGGAAATTTTCTTTCCTGACTAAGTCAACTTCCAGAGTTTCAAATCCTGGCAAGCCAGCCTCTCCAAGGTCTCGTAAAAATTCTGGGCTGTTATCTCCATATGCCTGATAGACTTTTTGTGTGTGTGATCATAATTAAAACTGTCTGTCCTTTCCCTGTGACTTCAGGAGAATGGCAATGAGTCACAGGAGCTCTGAAAAAGCTAGAAGGATAGAGGCTGAGGTTAGCAGTTCAGAATCACTTACCTGCCGTATTTCATCCATAGAAATGTAGATCCAAAGCACTGTCACCTGCCTCTTAATTCAAGTGACTTCAGAACAAGTAACCACAGCAGAAGGTTGTGTCAGTGTAAGCATCAGGAGGCAGTGGTAGTCCTGGGTTTGGGCTGAAGCATAAAGAGATGTAAAATAAACTGTCTTGATAAGGAATGTCACTATCCTTGTAAGACTGAGTTTTTACTCTTCTTGTATAATCTGTTGAAATGTTTTCAACAATTGCAGAGTAAAAAGGTATTTTTCAAAATGCAAGAGTATATGAAAAGTGAACTGATGAATATATGAAGGACAAAAATGACACTGAGACGATTACTGGAGTGTTATTAAGGGGAAAAATACTTGACCTTCAAAATATAATTTAGAAAATTAGTTTGCTATGAAGTTGTTCTATTTTGTAGTATTTGTGATTGCTCTTTATTTCTCACATCTTCATACCCATTCTTCAAATTTAATTGATTTCCTGTCTTTTTTTTGAGCAGTCTTCAGCTTTGAGGAGTTTTGTCACTTAGAGGAAGCTTGTTTACCAAGTGGGTCACTTCCCCAGCTCCTAGAGGCCTGGTTTCCTTCTCTTTTCAGATGACAATTGTTTCAATAGCAAATTGATCTGATATTAGAACAGAAGATGCTGGAAGATATAATCTCAATGAAAGCCTTAATAAGCTAATCACTTTCCTGAGGAGAGTCTACATTGCTAACCTAATGTTCAGGGAAGCAAAAATGAATGTTTGATATGATGCTTGGAAGTTCAGCTCCTTCTTGAGGAGTTAACTAGTTATGTAAGACTAAGCAGTCCTATTACTCTTAGCATTATCACCAGCTTGGGCTCTCAAATTAGGGGAAAAAGCTGAATGTCATGTGAGAAAGACAACATATGTCTGAAGCATCAATATGCTGCTTCCTGAGAACTGCTGACCTTGACATGCACTGGAGTTCACAAAACCAAGTATCTTTGAAGATCTGGCTCTTAGGTAGCATATTCTCTTTATGTTCAAAAAAGAGATGGATACTTAAAACCACTTGAGGACCTGGATCTCTGCACAGACTCAGGCTTTTTAAGTAGAGTAAGGTTTGCTGATCAGAGCTAAGATCTCTAGCAAGCAGTGTACAGAACTGCCCAAATGAAGCAAAACACTTTTCCACAATTAAATACTCCAAAAGGACCAAACACCTTCCCAGTATAAGGCTCCCAAAAGCAACACAGCAGATGAAACTAGAAGCAACCTTCTTAGGGAAAATGTTTTCTTTTTGCTATATAATATTTCTTCAGTATACAGTAATTTAAAAAGGCTTTATACATTGTATTTTGATTTAATGAAAACATGTACAGTTATTAATATAAGCAGGCTCATCAGTTCCATTTCCTACTGAACATTCTTTTTTGCTAGTTTTCTTTGTTTTCTTTTTTGTTTCCTGCTTTATCATTCAGAAGGTTTGCACTGTATTCCTGTACATATTTGGTTTGGTGCCCAGAAATGTATTATTTTAACAGGGCTAGTTCATTAAAAGTTATTACTTTACAGAGGTTCTACCATGCATACATAATTATATATATGCCCTTCCACAATGAACAGTGTGGTAAAGTTACAATAAAATTTTTTGTTTTTTAGGGTTTATCATCTGTGCTATTTCAAGTCACATTGATTTGACCAATCCTGGCGTATAACTTTCTTTTTTTTTTTTTTTTAAAGGCATTAAACTGTCAAAACATAAATTCTTTCTTTAGTAATATTAGTCCTTCAGAAACTAATGGGACCGTGAATCGTCCTCCTCTTGTGCTGTCCAAGGAAGAAAACAAGCATAGGTTCTAACATAGACAACTTCTCTTGGCCCAAACCAGTCAACCAGTACTCAGTGTCCTGTGCAAGGATTGGCCATGGCACTCTTTCAGAATCCTTTTTTGATTGCTGTGTTTTTCAGTAGCTCCTTGTTGCTCCATGAAGAGTCTATTTTTGGGAACATCTCCAGATATATGATACAGCTCTTCTTAAGACATAGAGGAACAATTGTATGATCAATTTTATGAATTTGTAAGATTGAACAAAAAGAATGACTTCTCCCTGAAACTTTCTGTCTCTACAAAGCTCTATAACAAGGCTATGTGCAAGTAGAAAAAAAAATCTGCACAGCCTTTGCTGTGAGTTGGCATTAAAATATAATCAGTGTGAGCAGTGTAACTGAGCATTGTGTTGGTGTACTTGATCAGGGGCCAACATTTTCAAGCTGACCTGAAAAGCATGTTATGTATTGGTGTGACATTAAAGTTATAGAAATGTCTTCTGTACTGAAATACCTGATTTGCTTCCTGCAGCTATGGCAGAATGAACAAAATCACTTGAAGGAGATGGGACATTTAGCATTTCGCTGCTTCCTTCTCATCATTGCCCACCTGGAGTTTCAGAGGATAAGTCTGAGACTACTTAAGCTACATCAGCTGACAGATTTATGAAGTCTGGGCTGCACATACTTTGTGTATCTTCTGTTACTGCGTGTGCTTCAAGTTGGTTTATGTCCTTTGTCCTGGTGTTGATAGGATATTAAGTAACAGTTTCACTTCAGGCATTGTGCAGTTACAGAATTAATGTGAGCTGCGAAGACAGTCAGAAATATAAAGAATTAAGCACTCAATGAAATTTGGAATTGCTGTACTTCTTATACTTTAAAATATTTTAGCATCTGTTTAAATCAATGGGAAATCATGCACAGAAATAATTTAAAAGTTGTAAATTAAAAAAAAGAAAGAAAAAAAAACCCCAAACCCCAAAACTATAGATCAGTTATACAATATGTAATCACTTTGAACTATTTATATACCTCCACATAACTAAAGCATGTTTGCATGTAGTATTTGTCCACTGACATCGAGAGAGGTTCCCTCTCATCTGGTCAGGCCACATCTAGAATATTGTGTCCGATTCTGGGCCCCTCAGTTCAAGAAAGACATCTGGGAACTGCAGGAAAGAGTCCAGTGCAGAGCCACAAAGATCATGGAGGGAGTGGAATATCATAGAATCATAGAAAGGTAAGGTTGGAAGGGACCTCAAGGATCATCTAGTTCCAATCCCCTGCCATAGGCAGGGACACCTCCCACTAGTACAGGTCACTCAAGGCCTCATCCAACTTGGCCTTGAACACCTCCAAGGAGGGAGCAGCCACAACCTCCCTGGGCAACCTGTTCCAGTGTCTCACACCCTCACTGGAAAGAAATTCCTTCTATTAGCATCCAGTCTAAATCTCTCCTCTGCCAGTTCAAACCCATTGCCCCTCATCCTGTCATCACAAGACCTTGTAAATAGTCCCTCCCCAGCCTTCCTGTAGACCACCTTCAAATACTGGAAGGTTACTATCAGGTCCCCTCAAAACCTTCTCTTCTCCAGGCTGAAGAGCCCAAATTCTCTCAATCTGTCCACACAGCAGAGCTACTCCAGCCCTCTGATCATCTTTGTGGCCCTCCTCTGGACCTACTCCAACACTTCCATGTCCTTCCTGTGCTGGGGGCTCCAGAATTGTACACAGTACTCCAGGTGGGGTCTGACAAGAATATCTCCCTTTATGAGGAAAGGCTGAGGGAGCTGGGGCTCTTTAGCTTGGAGGACACTGAGGACTGACTTCACGTTTATAAATACATGAAGGGTGAGTATCAGGAAGACAAAGCCAGGCTCTTCTCAGTGATGTCCAGTGGCAGAACAAGAGGCAATGAGTGCAAGATGGAGCATAGGAAGTTCCACATGAACATAAGAAAAAACTTCTTCGCTGTGAGGCTGACAAAACATTGGAACAGGCTGCCCAGAGAGGTTTCCTCCTCAAAACTCACCTGGATGCATTCTTGTGTTACCTGCCCTAGGTGATCCTGCTCTGGCAGCAGAATTGGACTAGGTGATCGTTCAAGGTCCCTACTAACCCCTACCATTCTGTGATTGTGTGACATTGTTTCTTACTGTAATGTGATTAGACTGGGTGGAGAAATTACAGCATCCATGAATTGGTAAAACAAAGGAATTTTCTCAGTTTGAACTCATACAAAGCATAGTAGAAGCTAGTTGGTTTTACATAAGTTCCTCTAAATATTCCACAGGTTAATAGTGATTAAATTTAAGCTTAAAAAACGTTGCAGATGCCTCTTTCCTGCTGGGAAGTAGCTACAATTCTTCTCCACTAGTCAAAGGTTGCAAACCCTGTAAAGGTTCCCTAAAGTGAAGGTATTCTTGCTCTCATGGTAGAAGTCTGTTTGTTCTGTTAAGGGAGAGAAAAGACAGTGAGTGCCATTTTTGCAGTTGTTGCCCTTCACATGAGACATGAGTCTCCTTCGGCCTGACTTCCATGGCTGTTTAGCAAAACCAGGAGTTTGACACTGTTCAAAGAGCTGGTATCTCCCCTAACATTTCTCTCTTGGAAACATACTGCAATACTATGTGAGATGTGCTGTTAGGTGGTGGTGTACAGCTATGCTAAAAGCTTATCCACAAAACGTGTTTACAGCCCCTGTGAGACTCCTCTTTTTAATACATTGTGTGAAAGTGGTGATCCACAAAATTGCACTTAAGCCTTGCTTTCTCCACGAGATGAGGCTATGTGGAATGTAATTGTACAGTGTGGGGTTACCTTTCTGTAGCCTGTTCCCATTGACTTCAATGGCTTGACATAAAAAAAATCATCTCCACAACTTCTGATAATGCTGGCCTGCTTGCTTCAGTTAAATACTTCTAAAAATTCACTTCAGTTCTCATTCTTAATAGTATCAGACCACTGATTCTATATCACACTCTCAAGAACAAATGTGTGAACATTTCATAAAGACAAAAGCAAACTTCACTATACTTCAGTGACAACTTGTTTCTTGTGGTTGAAGTTGTCTCCCAGGATACAGTACTGAATAGCGCCTTCTATGAAACAAAGAAGCATCATGTAGACTTTTTATTTGCTCATACCCCTTTATAAACTTCTTGTTGTTGTTCTGGAGCCCCTAGCATAGGAAGGACATGGAAGTGTTGGAGTGGGTGCAGAGGAGGACCATAAAGATGCTCAGAGGGCTGGAGCACCTCTCCTATGAGGACAAGCTACAAGAGTTGGGGCTCTGAGCCTGGAGAAGAGAAGGCTTTGAGGAAGCCGTATAGTAGCCTTCCAGTATCTGAAGGGGGCCTACAGGAAGACTATTTACAAGGTCTCATGATAAGACAAGGGGCAATGGGTTTAAACTGGCAGAGGGGAGATCTAGAGTGGATGTCAGGAGGAAGTTCTTTACAGGAACGTGGTGAGACACTGGAACAGGTTGTCCAGGGAGGTTGTGGCTGCTCTCTCCCTGGAGGTGTTCAAGGCCTTGAGTGAGCTGTACTAGTGGGAGGTGTCCCTGCCTATGGCAGGGGGTTGGAACTAGATGATCCTTGAGGTCACTTCCAACCTTACCATTCTATGATTCTATAAGTAGGGAGAAGATGAAAAATCCAGATGGATCAGTGCTCCTTGTCCTTCCTAGAAGTCATATGAGAAGTTCAGTATGATATACTGAACATATTTATGTTTCTACCTGGTGTGATGCTTTGTTTTGTGTTGGGATATTTATTTATTTTGGAGGTGGTTTCTCTTTGGTGTTTTTTTGTTTTCGTTTGGTTGTTGGGGCTTTTGGGGGGGGGGGGGGGTTTGGTTTTTTTTTTTTTTNTTGGTTTTGTTTGTTTGGGGGGGGTTGTTGGTTTTTTTGTTTGTTTTGTTTTTTTCCTATATTGGGGTTTGGGTTTTTTTGTTGTTCGATGTTCTTTGGTTGATTTTTTTTCCAGGAAACTACAGATTTCTCCCAAGAAATTAAACAGACAATGGAGATAACTGGAGGTGGGGCAAGATGAGCATGCTGGCTTACGGTTGCTTGAAATTAACTACTACTCAATTATTCCTCAAATTCATGACTTAATAAGGTATGTTGCCATTCATGGTGTACTAGAATGTTCTTCTTAACTCTTTTTTTTTTCTTTTTTTTCTTTTTTTTTTTTTTCAGAAGGCAAGAAAAAGTTTATCAGAGGAAAAGTATAATCTTAACTTTGTTTCCCCCCCCCCCCCCCATCAAAATCTGAGGTTTGGAATCTGTTTAAGACATACACATGACCTCTGATATTTATGTGTTACCATCTGCCTTGTTTGAGCTCTTCAGAGTTTTTAATTCATTTAGATTTTTTTGTTGTTGTTGTTGTAACCATTGATTTAACTTGAAATCTATCCCTCTACATGCAAGACAATTTTGCCATTTTCCTTCAGAAGCCAGACAATTTATAGATGAGCTCAGACCAAATAAATCAGGCAAGATATATTTATAGGTCTAACATACCATATATATTAATATATATTTTTAATCACCATTACACTGTCACTCCGCAGAAATAATTAGCTGCGAACAGGGCATATATGTCTGCTCTCCAAGCAAGACTATTGCTGGACTCCAGGCTAGGATGCTTCAGAACAGCCAGTGTTTAGAGTCAGTCCCTGCACACTGCCTGTATCCATTAGTGGTGAGGTGAGCCTTCTTCGTTTCCCTGCACTAATTCACCTGAATGACCATGTAACTATAATTACCTTCAGACCCAGCAATTTCTCCACGAGGGAACACTTACAGTAATTCTGGACAAAGAAATATAGATTCACACTCACATTAATTTCACTACTTAGTGGGTGAAAAAGGCATTGACTCCTCTTTGGCTCCACAGCTGCTTTTCTCACAGCATGAATTCTTGGGAAATCCTTGGTTTTGCTTCCCGAACAAGGACTGTGTCTCAGACAGTAGTCTCCATTTTGAGTTGACTAGATTTCTGAATTTGAATGTATGAAAATCAGTGCCTTAATATTCAGGTACTGCTTCCCCCAACCTCTGCCATGACTCCAAATAAAGCTAAAAGGAGAGTCAAATTCTAATTTCTCTGTGATAGTGAGGAGTCAACCCTAGACCTCTTTAGAAAGGCTAGTAGTAATTTTATCTTCCTGCAGCATCATAATTGAACCAAATAATAAATCATTAGGCATCTGCTTGCAAAGCTATGTTATCTTTCAGATTATGGAATAATGTGTTGCTCTGGTTTTGCTGGGACAGAATCTAACCATAGGCTGCAAACCAGCAGGAGGTTCAACACAGCCAGAGAATCACAGAATCATAGAATGGTAAGGTTGGAAGGGACCTCAAGGATCATCTAGTTCCACCCCCCTGCCATTAGGCAGGGACACCTCCCACTAGTACAGCTCACGCAAGGCCTCATCCAACCTGGCCTTGAACACTTCCAGGGAGGGAGCATTCACAACCTCCCTGGGCAACCTGTTCCAGTGCCTCACCACCCTCACTGGAAAGAACTTCCTCCTAACATCCAGTCTAAATCTCCCCTCTGCCAGTTTAAACCCATTGCTCCTTGTCCTGTCATTGCAAGACCTTGTAAATAGTCCCTCTACTCTAAGGTCTCCTTGAAGCCTTCTCTTCTCCATGCTGAATAGCCTAAACTCTCTCAGCCTGTCCTCATAGCAGAGCTGCTGCAGCCCTCTGATCATCTTCATGGCCCTTCTCTGGACCTGCTCCAACACTTCCATGCCCTTCCTGTGCTAGGGACTCCAGAACTATACACAGTACTCCAGGTGGGGTCTGATGAGAGCAAAGGGGACCAAGCCGGACCAAGTTGGCTACAGGAGCAGCCCATACCATTAGCATCAGGTCTGTATAAAGGCAGAAGTTTACTGAGGATAGGAGGTCACCTGCTTGCTTCTCTCCCTTCCCCAGAGGATTGCTTTCTTGTTTCCTATGACTGCTGTACACTGTCTGGGTTGTATACAAGTTTCTATGTTTCATATCAGTATTGGTATTAGTTTGGCTTTTTCTTGAAATTTTGTTTGATTTAAACTATGAGTCATCTTTTTCTGGTTCCCCTTCTCTGCTGTGGAGGGGTCATCAGATAAAGCAACTGCTCTAGTTTAGCCCCAGACATGGGCTAAATGCAGACATGTGTATGATAAAATGAACATCCAAGCTCAGCCTGAAGAAATAGTTCAGTATTTATAAAAGTACATTCCAGTTAGCACATTTTGCTTGTACATGGTATGTTTACTTTTTATTTTTAACTGTTTGTTTTCCCTGAGACACACCTTAAGGGGTTTTCTTTCTGTTTTTTAAAGATCCTCCCAACTAACAGTGAAGATAGCAGATATTTTAAACTGTGCAAATGAAACAATTTAGCTCCAGCCCTGTGTGCTTTACTAACCAAACAGAATGTATGTACAGTCTATTACAGATACCAGGTCTTACTAGCAAAAGGAAGATAGAATGATTTGCACTGATGAGAATCATCTGCTATCATAATAGGTTCAAAAAGCTTAGTTGCTCAAAAATCAAATTATTTTGCATTGTTCCCACTCATGGACCCTTCTTTCACCTAAAAATCAAATGCAAAAAAATGTGTTGTTAGAGGAAGTAGCAAGGACCCATATTAAGGATATTCTGAAAGCTAAGAATACTATTGCTATCTAAACTAACTATTTCTGTCTTCTATCTTCAGATATGCAAACTTTGAAGTATTATTAATGTATATCATAAAAAGTGTAAGATGTACAATGAGTTCAAGGAAAATCTTAACCTTGTTTTTTTTTTTTTTTTTCCACTTCAGGTGTTTGATACGAGGTTTAATAGTTTTATTAATTCAAGATTTTTTTCGCATATAGTATCTTCTTTTTTATGCACATCTTCACCCCTTGTGCTTCTCCATAAGCTGACAACAGTTGAGTAAAACTGATTAGAATCAAAGCTGAGCTGCCTGAAGAGGAATAGATTATAGTGTATTCTAGATAAAGGTAGTCGCTGTACTTGGCTGGCATACAGTGAAGGACTGGATATACAGAAAAGCTGTCACTGATTGCATAGTGTGCTGGTTTGAGGCTAATTGGAATATTTTAATAGAGAAAATTATACTGTAGGCTGTGAAAGGAAAACAATGGTGATGTCTACTTCACTTATAGGCTTGCTAAGATGTTTAAGAAAAGAACTCAAAAACATAGATAACACAGTCTCTGGGGCACAGTGTCTTGGGCTGTCTAGCAGCTTCTGGCTTTTCTCCTCTCTGCCGAGTAACCTCACTAACCACTTTTCTTCTAACCTCCCTGGCCGATCCTCCAAACTCACCTTGCGTGTAAGGCAGACCCTGGGGTAAGGTATAGAGGTGGGGAGAAGGTGGAAGGGTGGTTGGGAGCCCCTCCTGGGGTCTCTGATTTCTGGGAGGTGTGTTGTGTTTGTTTCTGTATTACCTTTAACTTGTTTCTGTATTACCTTTAACTTGTATATATCTATAAATATTCCCGTATATAGTGTATATCTCTGCTTGTACATTGTGCTGAGCTGTAAATAGAGCTTCAGTCTTTAACTTCCAGCTGGCTGAGTCTAGTCTGGGTGATTTTATAAAGTGTGTGGGGGCCTGGGAACTCCCAAACCATCACACACAGGAAATACCATAGGCTATTAATAATTCTTAAAGACAAAAAAAAAATTTTTTTTAAATTAATTCAGTGATTTCATTTGAATATTAGAAGGATTACTTCTATATGATCTGGACATCCCCCAAAAGGCTCAGAATGTCTTGTGCCTCTATGATAGGTTGAGTTTTGTTTTGTTTAGAGGGTTTTTTTTAACTGCATATGGCTTTATTACATCAGGAAAAAATTCAGTCCCGTTACAGAAAGTAATTTTCCTTTATTCTTTTAATGATGAAGTTTCCTATGATGCTACAACCTGAAATAAAAACCATTTTTCCAGAAAACTGTTGCAGAAATTGAGAAGCTAAGATGACAAACAGCCATTTTTGTAAGGTGCAACTGAAACCAAACTCTGACATTGTGTAAATGTTGTTGCTGTTATCTACTTGTATGAATTCTCTGGTATTTCTTCTTGTTCCGGACCAAAAGGCCAAATCTATAGTAAATGAAACATGCTTGAAAGATCTGTAGAAGGTTTTCACAGAATAAAGGACCCATGTCAAAAGAAGTGGTACTTTGACTGAAGGAGTTCCCTTGCTCTTTCTTCTCTGTTATGCATGGGGAAGAAAAAGGTGAAATACTGTCCTGGTTTTACTGCTACAGAATCCCAGACTAGCCATGAGCTGCAGGCTATTACCAGTTTGGAGTCATCCAGGGCACCTGACCCAATCTGACTACAGGTGTAACCCAGAGCATAAAAATCAGCTCAGTAGAAAGGGGCAAGTTTGCTGAGAACAGGGCAGATTTCTTTTACTGCTTGGGCTCCATCCTTCTCCTGTGGACTGCTCTCCTGCTTGTTGTGAGCACCATACCTCTGCTAGGTTAAGTATAACTTCATATACTTTATATATAGTTTGGTTGTTTCATTACATCTATCTTAATTTCAACCCATCCATTTCCTCTCTGTTTCCACTTTGTTAGTTCTTCTCAAAGATTTCTACTGTGTGGATAACGATAACAGGTGTGTAAGTGATGTGGATGGAGATCTAATTCTGAAGTAAATAAAACTATCTCAGGTTTCTGATAAATCATGTATAAACACTAGGAAGATTTGTTTGGTTTTTAACCCAAGAGAAATTTCAAAGAGTGAAGATTTGATATCTGTTTAAACTCTGCAGGTCTACTGTGAATATGTTCAATACTTATATTTCTTGATTAAGAAAAAAACAAAAGGAAGGAAGGAATCCAGACAATCAGCTTCTTAACAGTGAGAAGTGAAACTGCAGAACAAATAAGAATGGTACTCTGTTAGAGATTCCTGTGCCTGGGCAAGGATGAATTTTCAGCTAAGCTAGGCTGCATTCAAGTCATTGACACGTTTATTTCCTTACAAGTTTGTTGGGTTTTGGGCTTTTTCCCTCAGAAAAACTCTAGGACCAAAGATGAAAGTATCTATTTCTGACTCGTACATATGCTCAAGTTTCAGAAACTGTTTAGCAGGGTCCTGGCTTTATGTGGCTGCCCACCTGGGACCATGCTATACAGGGATATGATAATGGCCCTCTTTAGTGAGTGGAAAAATAGTGCTGTTACAAACCACAGAAAAAATAAAAACAAAACCCCAAGTATGGAGATGCATGGCTTAGAGAACCTAGTACCGATCTGAACTGTACTAGATGCTTACAGACTCTGCTGTGCCAGCTCCCACTTACATATTGTTTGGTTTGGTACTGATTGGGCATTCCAGCTTGAGCAGTGAGGAAGGAAACATAGGCATAGGTAGTGCTGCAAATATTCTTGTTTTGTGTTCATTGCTGTATGACTCAGCAGAGCAATGATGGTAGCTATCAAAGAGGAAAGCCTGCATTGGGCTGTGCTTGCCTGAAAGAATCCTGAGTGAAAGCCCAGTATTTTTTCGTTTGGGTTTTTGTTGTTGTTTTGGGTGGTGGTTTGCGGGGTTTGTTGTTGTCACTGCATGTATAACAAACTTGGATTCATTCACCAAATCAAAATAAAGACAGCATGGTTGGTTTCTGTTTCTTCTGAATTAGATAGGAGTGACTACTTAGACAAAAAGTAAGAATCCTCTAAGCAGTTAGAAGCCTTGAGCTGCCTAATGCTGTCTTTCCAGAACATACCAACAGCTGCTTCCACAGATTATTTTTGGGAACACTGATAGAGAATATAAATAAAGTTCAATAACACACTTTTCCCTTTGGTTTGACTGCTCCTCTGTCCTTTGAAGGTTTTGCTTATCTTACGGATGAAAAGGACCAAAGGGAATTGTTGGACCAAAAATCTGAATGTGGTGAGTACACAGGATGATATTCTGGTATCTCTTAGAAGCCCTGTGATTAAAAAGTGTGATTTGGTTTATGAATCTGGGTTTTGTGAAGAAACAGGTAAGCACACTTTAATTGTGCTCTTTGTCCCCCAGATTTGATCCAAACAAAGTAGCAGGTTACTCTGACCTTAAAGAGGAGTTAAATGGATGCAAAGGTGCTAAAACTGCCTGGAGAAAAACTGTGGAGAGCGTGTAGTTTGCAGGACTTGGTAGAGACTGGAAAACGCAGCTGATTGACCCTTGATCTCCTGCTGGAGCTGCTAGAAAATTCATGGGGGGTTCAACACCGCAGGAAATCTCTGCTGCTAAGAGATAACTCATTTATTAAAATTTGGGGCCAGAGCAAAGTATACGACACAAAAGAAATTGACTTTAATACCGAGGTTCCAGCCTTGGAAATTAAGCTGTCCTTTGTTATTACATGGTAAGCCAGAGGCTCTCCTTTGCTTTCACAGATTGAGAATTGGGCTAGCTGGCAGTGAAGAAAATTCAATACTTTTTCCTGAGACAGGTTTGGTGGTCAAAACAGAGCTTAGGTACATACCTTTGGGCATATGAGCAATGTACCAGTCTTTTTTCCACTGTGGACTCTCCATTCTCGCAAGGCTCTCAGCTGCCAGTACCAATGAGTGAGATCCTAAGATTAGCCTCAAACCTTAGCTGCATTTTCCCAGTGGCAGCACACTGTGCTAATCGCTGAGCCATTGGGATGGCCCTGTAGGGCATTCTTCTAATAGTTTTTCTAGTTCTTCCACTGATGTCCTTATACATCTTTTATGATTTCGATAGTGATGCTACTTTCCCCAGGCACTTTCCTTCTATCTTACTCTCTACTTGCTTTCCTTTTGAATAATGGGGGGGGTGGGGGGAGGAGGTTACCTTAATCTTGCCCTTCATTCCCAATGCAACCTTTCAGTAAAGACACTTCCCTCATCTGCTCTTCCAACCTTGAGCACATGTCAAGGAATTGCGAGATGGAAAATATTTGATTACTTCCTATTTAAGTTTTGATGGTCTTTTTCCTGATTTCATGATCAGCTTGGAGGTTTGTCTTCTAAACAGATGAATAGCCAGTTCTTTTTGATTTAAAATTAAACTCAAAATATTTTCTTTAAACTGCACTCATTGCCTTTACAAAGGAATGAAAACATAATGCAGCACGTGACATCGTTTGGAGGAGAAAACTACGTTATACAACTCTAGAAAGAAACTATTTTTTTCTAACTACAGCTCTTCTCTAATGTGCTCTGCTGATAAATAGTAAAAAGGAATTCTTTCCTAACTGTATATTTCTCTTACATTATACACATAAATACCTTTGGGAATAACTTTACCAATATAACTTGAGATAGGAGGTAGCTGATATATGTGAGGTATTAATATGAAAAATATTTTCACTGCATATATGTTATAAAGCTCTTAGAACATTGCAGGTGACAACAGTATAGGACATTTTCCTTACTCCAGTTCTGCCTGCATTTTTTTTCCCTATAGATCCACCTTCTCTTGTTTCTTTTCCTCCGTTATTTTCATTTCCCTTCTCTTCTTGCATTCATTATTATGCAGGGTGCTTTATAAGGACCTTCTTTTCCATCACACTGATACACACTGGTAGCAGCAACTGAAGCAACAGTCAGTGGACACATAGATGATGACTTGTAAAATAATAAATGGAATATTTAATAGTTAGACAGAAGATGTGGACTTTATCTACACTTAATGGGTGGGGAGGCTGATTACTCATTCATAGCTACGCCACTTGTGAATGATGAGGTCACCCCTATCTCAGGAAGATAAATGCCATATCCTGTTATGACATATTCCTTTTATATAAAATTAGTTCAATTTTCTCACTAGTGAGGAATCAGTACAGCTAAAATAAAATAAAAATCATCACTTTGAGATAAAGGCATTTTTTTTAAACTGTAATTCATTATATTCTATTTTCACTGTATTTATTTCTGTTCTGTTTTGTTCTATCTTTTCCTGTTCTACGTATAGTATTTTACTCTCTACCTAAATGATATCTGACTAAAAGTGAAGCAAAAATTAGATGATACAATGAAGCTTTGTGGCATTCTCTCTCATACCTGTCACAGGCTCCTTCCAACAGCAGATAATGAAAATTCAAAGTCAAACCATTTAACTTTAAGTAAATGGAAATGAATTTCCAGAGAAGAGATATTTTTTCACCTGTGAAAGAAAGGAACAGTAGTATAGTGACAATGCGAATAAAGATATAATATATAATTGTGGTAGAGATACATGTAAAGCATAAATATGGAATGTTATTATATTACACAGTCATGTGGTTTTAATTTTTATCTTTTAGTATGTGTTTGCCTAAGAGAGGAAAGTCTACAGTACATCGCTAGAAACAGCAGCACTCTATTAGAACATTTCTTAGCTTAATCAATACTAAAGCGACTTGCAGAATATCTTACAACCGTATAGGTATTGAGACAAAAACTGTGTCACTTAGACAACAGAGCCTGTCAATAATTTGAGCAAAATGAGAAGTAAACTAAATTAAAAATACTGGGCTTGATTCTTACCTCATTTCCACCATCATACTGCACCAAAGTAATTTCAGTCTCTCACGGGATGTTGTAGCACCTGCGAAATATGTGGTGAATTGGGTCCATGCTTTTTAACATGGCACAGAATAAGCCTGATGATGTANAGATAATGTAGATTTATTTTACATCTTTTAAGAGCTATGAGAAAGAAAACGCTTCTGCGGTCTGCAGATATTCACGGCTACATTTGAACCCTGCTCATCTTACAACAAAAAAACACTTGTTAGTAGTTCTACTGACCCGGCGGGACTGCTTGTGCAAATGAAGTTATCCAGGCTGACTTTTCAGTTACATTAACACTTAAGATATTAATCAATAGTCATAAAAGATCTTGCTAAATACCAAGAGATCCTGGTCCTGCCACTGTGGATGAAAACCGCTGACTTTCAGGACTGCGTTGAAGGAAGCTTGGCTAAAGGCAGGCTCTGTGTCCTGGCTGTCCCTCTGAAACACGAAAATCTGCTTAGAGTTGCTACTGTAGAGCAAAGAGTGACAATCAATGGATGGGGACTTCGACACGATTACATCCACTCTACTGCCTGCCATACATTGACAGACAAAACTACTGTAATGGAGTGATCATTTGGAAAATGGCTACTGCCCACATTTAAATTCCTTTCAGTGTTATTCCATAGCCAATTAGGGTGGTAGTCCAGCCTATATTCATGCCAGTCTTGTACTATATTGTAAGAAAAAGGAAAGGAGCAGCTCAGAAGTCTTTAATTATTCCTCCAGCCATTTATTGACCTGCTCTCTAAAGGCCATATACGGGCCTTCATCTGCATGCAAAATTCCTATTGACATCACTGGGAGGGCCACAGGCAGATGGAGGGTACTTTGTAAACCCTACATTTTGAATGCATTGTAAGAGAAAGGTGCAGAATCTGCAGTCTTTTAAAAGAGTGAGCAGCATAGTTTATCAAATATTGCTCTTTAAACAGCTTGAGTAACATTTTTCGTTGCAATAACATCTCTCCCCTTCTCCACAAGCTATATAACCTACACATTTCTGTAGAGTCTTCATATTTAACACTCAAACAATTGATATCCCTATAGTATAAACAGGGTAGATAATGAATATAAGTGGGATAGAAAATTAATCCTACTTGTGAGGAAAGAGAGTCATAATTCACTTAGGCTTCTCAGCTCTTGCGTTATGAGGTCTTCAGCTAACTCATGGGATCCATTCCACATCCCACAGATGCTCATTATGAATTCTTTTTATGTGCAACATGTGGGGACTAACCAGTTTCATATCTCCTGGTATTAGCTGCAATCCAAAGCATTTTGTATTAAACCAGAATGCAAACACAGATGCTATTTAATACAAAGGATTTGAGTGCAGTCTCTGTTTTAACATTAAGTTGGTGTGTCTTAATTTGGTTTGGAACAGCTATGGAAAGAAAAGTCAAGATAAGAGAATATTGTTAAATTAGGAGCCAAGCTATGATTCCAAGAGACACAAAATCTCATGGGAAAACTGAAAACTGGACCAGGTGACAGCCCTGATTTATGGAAGTGAGGGTTACAATGCCTTTGGAGTGATGGGGCAGCCTGAGACATCTGCCCCTTCAGAAGTGCTGCCATGGCTTTTCAAACACCATGCCTATTCTGAGTGCAACCTGTATTCTGTTCTACACAACTCCTCTTGATAAGAGTCTCTGTTTCCTCAGAAATGTGTCACCAGTACCGCTGCTGTTTGTGTAAAGTGCACTAACATACGGTTACTTTCTTCTCTAGCTGTCCACTCACTAGGCTAGCAAAGAGTCCAGCACGCAGGATCCTCAGCTCCAGCAACCAGAAGCTTGGAGCTACAGGTCTGTAGTCTCGGAGTCAACCTTGAAGCAAAAAGAATTGGTAAGACTCTACTACGTGAGGGGTTCGCTTTTTCTCTTGTTCCCCTGCTGTCCCTGACTGTGCTTCCTGCTCTCCGAGTCCGGCTCCTCAACCTTCGCTGCAGGGAGAAGGACCTGGAGCGCACAACAGGAATACCCGCCGAGCACCATGGCGAGAAGGGCTCCCAGTGCCCGTGTCCCCACCCGCTCCTACGACCGCAGCAAGGCGAGAGAGGGCCGCTAGCGGGGGAGGCGCGTCCCCCTGCCGACCCACGCTCCTCGCCCAACTTTCCGCGCTTCTCGCCTGGACCTGCTCCCGCGTACTGCCGCGGCCGGGCAGCGAGCGGCCCCGGCAGGAGCAGCATCACGGCCTTCACAGGCTGGCGGAGCCGCGCAGCGCCGCGACCCGAGATGAGCACTTGACGGAGGTGGAGGAGGGCAAAGCCTCCCGGAGCGCACGGAGGGGGGGCGAGCTACGCGCAGCCCCGGGGTGGGTGGCACAAAGGAGCGGCGACGCCGGCTGGGGACGAGCCTCCCGCCCCGCCGCTGCCGCTACGGTGCGTGCCGCAGGCGGAGGGGAGCTTTGCGAGAGGGTTTTGCGCAGCTCTGGGCGGTATAATTGATATGTTGAAGCAGCAGTAGGGATCAGTACGTGCACACACACCATACACCTTACAAGTTTCACTAGCAATAACATTGCTGCACACTAGGAGGGGAGGAGAGTCAGCTCCCTACAATAGGGAACAAACTCTGCCACTGCACAAAAGCGGCGCATTTCCTCCCTTGTGAAAACCGTCCCTTCGTAGAAAGAAGGGGGGGTTGTGGGGGGGAAGAAGCAAAGGCAAGTTACCATGAGCAAGAACTTGTGCTGCAACAATCCTCCACTCTTCCTCTTCCCCTCAGGCCTCTGGGAGCAGGGATATTCCTCCCCCTCCCCCCCGCACAGTTGGCGCTAGCCCAGACTGTGGTCAGCCGCCTTTATTATTACTTCATTGAGACAGAGAAATCCTCTAAGACTTGCATTTTGGGTGGAGGGTAGGGGGTGGAGGGACGAGAAGGAGGAGGGAAAGAAGGCAACATTTGCTGCTCATCATTTTCACTGCACCGCTAAAGTAATTGCGCCCCCCTCTCTCCTCCCTGTCCCTCTTCAGCTTGGATTTTTCTCTTATATCTACAGCTACAGTGGTATTAGACATACCTTTTCTTTTTCTTTTTTTTTTTCTTTTTTTTTTTTAAATTTTATTTTTGGGTAGCTCTGATATTGCACTCTCCTTCCCCC
>VWZE01007056.1:34448-75576 GCA_013396675.1 Eubucco bourcierii | reverse complement strand
AAAAAAAAAAAAAAAGCAAAGGAAAAAAGAATACTCTGGACTAAAGTAAGATACTGTATACACTGTGCATTAATATTTTAAAAGTTGTTGTTTTTCTTTTTTAATCTAATATAGGCTTCTAGTAATGATGTAAGGCAGCAGAAGGTTTCTGAAGCACATATAAACTACGAATTAAAAATCTTCTATTATGCAAACAATTTAAAATGTTTTACAGGAAGTCTGGACCTTAGGTAAAAGTAACATTTCTAGCTTTAAGTGTTTTCATTTCTTTTCNCCCCCTTTCTTTAAAAGCACAGCTGTATTTACTAAACCGAGTATGTTTTGTTGTCTTGTGAAATCGTTCTAAAGCATTTTGTCTACCAACCAGAACTCTAACGGAGTGTTTAAAGATAGAAGCAGCAAAATAAAAATGAGTGCAAAAACAAATTATGATATTATTATGATATTACAGTAAACATTTAACTGTTTCTAGAATGTGAACGTAACATTTTAAACATCTGTTAGTTACTTATATGTTGAAATATATGCAAAAATATTTAGCCAAATTGAAGTCTTAGGCCCATGACAATCATCTCAACACAGTGGGTAGTTCTGAAAATTAATGAGAATGATAATACTGTAAAGACTGTTCCAGAGTTTGCCCAAATTCATTATCTAAGACTCTTGTTAAGAACATCTCAAAGAATTTTAACCAGGAAAATATATTAATGGTTGAAAAGCATTTTTCAAAACGATGATTTATAAAAGTATAATGGAATTATATATGCAAGAGCTATAGTTAGAAACACAAATAACACAGAAGCAGCACATTATAAAGGAACATTCTCCTGTAGCTAGGGTATTTGGCTTTGATTTTGTCCATAGGTGTCAAGCTTTCCTTTGTTTTAGGATGGAGGAAATGAAAAACTGAAGGCAACTTACAAAAAAATGTATTTTTGACTACTTGTTAGTTACTTAATGAGGCCTACAGTTGCTTAAAAGCTAAGTAAAGCAATGAATAATTTTAAGACTGGTGTAAGCGTCTAAAAGACAATTGAAAAGCACTTTTAGGAGGAAGGGTGATGAGACACATCTTTAGATTTCTCTTCAGAATGCTAAGAATTTCCTGTTGCCTGTTTCCTGATGGGATTGACACAGCTGTGTATCATATGGAATGAAAGATGAACCGAGTGCCTGACTTTGTTTTGTGCAAGGCCTTTATTTAAGAAAATGTATATCTTGATTTTACCTTTTTTTCTTTTTCAATTTTTTTTAACAGATTGTTGGTGTGAATACTATACACAAAATTATTGAAGTGGGAATTGAATATTTTAATTATCTCATTTCCTAAAGGGCAGAAGTTTTAATAGAGCATATTGGTTAAGAATACCCTATTATTTTTTTCTTTCTTCTATTGTTTTTTCCTCGATGCAACGAAAAAGAAAGCAAAATGCTTGGAAGATTACTGTGTCATTTCCATTTGTATTTTCAGAAGCCATTGATACGAAGAAATGTGTGCGAGTGTGTAAGTGCATGTGTGATTACTGAAAACCAAATCAGTTTATAGAGTTTCTTAGCCATACTGACTGCTGTGCAATCTGCAGCACATTTACAGAACAGTTTAATGGGAGGTGTGACCACAAACTAGAGAAGAATGGGAGGATCCAAAGTAATTTTTAAACAGTGGTTTTGATCTAGACTACCCCACTTTGTGGACAGATCCTCTGAAGAAAGTTCAGGGAAAGAAACTCTATTAATTACCTTTTCAGTAATTTCCTTCCATGGTGAGAAGGAAGCTTAGCAGATGGCAGCTAACTTGGTTAACTGACTTGGAGATGGGTGAGGAAAAGGAGGTGCATATCTGCAGCAGTGGGGCCACACATCTGCTTGTATCCCAGTCCCTGGCAGAGATAGAAGCTGGGTCTCATAATGCTTTGAGATATTCCAGTTGGAATTCATACTACCTCAGTTAGCATTAACATATGCTCAAAGGCCTGTATAGGCAAATCTAGTTGCTATACCAAAAGCTCTGGGCATTGCAATTAAATGAGTAAAGAAGCTTCTTAGCATTATACTAAAGCTCTATGCAGCTGAAGCAGAAGCACCAAGGCAGGCAGCATTGCAGTGATGGGCAGCAGTGCTAAAGGCACGTTGAAAAGGCAAAGCAGAGGTATATGTGCCTAAGCAGGGTGATCCACTGGGTTGCCTCTGAGACTGTCTATCCATACAAGAGACAGACTTCTATATTGTTATGTGCATTGCACTTTAAATCTTAAGCCTTGATCCTCTCATCCTGCCAGTCAGCTCTAAAAACAGTTGAGCATCTCCCTGTTCTTTTTGCCCTGTGACTTCTTTGCAAATGCCTTCTTTCTGCTGTCTCTGGATACTTAGAGCACTTCTTCAGTGCATGCTTTGAAGGATCTTTCTCATTTGCCATCCAGTTTTGTGGGGGAGTTTTGCAATGTGCCGTCTCTCAGCTGCACTCCCTTTACCACCCACCCCCCCTCCCCCATTCTGCTCTTCATCTTTGCATAATCTTATGTGAAAACACAATTTAAGTATCATCTCTTTGCAGATGATTCATAGGCTCAAGGTATTTCTATCTCAATGAAAATGTAGTCTTGCTTCTCTGTCATCTCCTTTATTGCATAGCTTAGACTCCCTTAGTCAAAACAGATGTCCTAGAGTTCTTACCACACCTTTATCTCCTAACACTACCATATTGCCTGTTAGGACAAGTTTGTGATTTGGCAGTCTCATTGATACAGAACTCTCCCTCATAGCTTAGCAATTTAAAAGGCAAATAGAGTATTTGGTATTTGTAGGGAAGAATTAGAACAACAAACAGAAAACATGGACATTGTTGTGTGCTGGTTTGAGGCTATTTGGAATATTTTAATGAAAAAAATATAAACTGTGAAAGGAAAACAATGGTGATGTCTACTTCACTCATAGGCTTGCTGAGACACATAAAAACAAGGACACAAATACAGATAAGAGGGAGAGAGTCTCTGTCTCTCTAGCTGGTGTGTGTCTACTGGCCTTTCTGCTGAATAACTTAACTAACTGCTCTGCTTCTAACCCCCCCTGGCTGATCGTCCAAACTCACCTTGCATGTAAGCCAGACCCTGGGGTAAGGTAGAGGGGTGGAAAGAAGGTGGAAGGGTGGTTGGGAGCCCCTCCTGGGGACTCTGACTTCTGAGAGGGGTGTTGTGTTTCTGTATTACCTTTAACTTGTCTATTTCTGTAAATATTCCTGTCTATTGTGTATATATCTGCTGTATATTGTGCTAAGCTGTAAATAGAGCTTCAGTCCTTAACTTCCAGCCAGCTGAGTCTAGTCTGGGTGATTTTACAAAGAGAGAGGGGGGCGGGGAACTCCCAAACCATCTCATGTTGTAATGATGCCAAACCATAAATCCACAGTGTGTGCAGTTTGTGTATTGTGTGTACTTTTGTTGCTCTAATTTCAAAGAAACTGTTGTTTGAGATAAGGCCGCAAAGGCTTATGAGATATATGGAAGGAGTTTTGTCAGTGGAAAAGTTAAATGAAGTAAAATACTTCATCTTGGAAAAGAGATGACTGAGGGGAATTTGCTATAACATCATGCAAGGCCTTAAGAATGTAATCAGGGAGTAATTATTCATTAACTCTAATACTATGAGAAAAAGGAAACATCCTGTGTGATTCTCAGGAAACAGTTTTAAAATATTTAACAGATTTTTTTGTTGTTGTTGTTTTCAGGGTGTTTTTGTGTGCTCTGTNAACATGCAATTGAATGGCAGAATTCCTTGCCAAAGGATGTTTTAGAGACCAGAGTATTAACAGGTTCAAAAATGGATCAAGTGTTACTCTATTATAATGTCTCTGAGGAGCTATTCAGTGTGATGGTGATGATGCAACTCAATTTCAGGCAGTTTTTACCCAGCTGACTGCTAGATGCTGACATATTATGGAAAGGAACACTCTTTTCTCTGCTGTTTGGTTGGTTTGTTTTTTTTACTGACCTAGTATAACTACTTTGTTTTCTCTTTAAGTTCTTTGTATTCAGACTACACCTAAGTCTTGCAGGCTTTTGCTGCCTAACATCCTTGCTGTATATTTTCCTGCCTAGTATTCAGTTAAATGTTCATCCTAGCTACCATTGAGGATTATTCTTTTTTTTTTTCCCCAGTCATATCTGTCTGGAATCCTATTACAGAGATCATTTTCAGAGTTGACAGACTGTCACTCTGACCATGTCTTTCATATCCCCACTGGCTTCCCTTCTCTGGTGCATGAAATACTAGTAACTTGCCCTAAGTTTCAAGCCCTTCTTTATCCAGCTGTGCCTTGCCATTTCACTTTGTCAGTTTTTCTTCCTATGTGGCCCATTTAGTGTATTTGCAAACATCCATTCATTTGGTGCCTTGTGCTTGGACTAGTACTCCCGGGTAACCTCACCTTTTGAGTTCATCTCTCTTCCCAAGATGTCCCTTGCCTGAAACTCCAACAGATGCATGAAATCATCAGGCTGCTTCTAAGAAGATACCACTTCCTGTGATGCTGTTGCCTTGTTGCTTCTACATAGTTTTCTATTTCTTACATGATACTTAAACTGTAAGATTTTGTATGGCAGGGACAAGTTTTTTGTCCTCTGTCACTTGGTTACCTAATGAATGTGTTAGCACAACAATTACTGTTGCTAATCTGAATATTTTTGTCAATTAAAAGAAAATTCATGTATTACCAGTCTTTCTTGTTCTGTGTGCTTGATTGATCTAGGATGCTGAGTGCCTGCAAGAGGAAGTCATGTCTTTTAAGTGTGTTGGGGTGTGAAAGGCTTTTATGAAATTCAGAGGAGATGGGACAAATTAATGGCTGAGAAATCCCCTGGGTGTTACTAAAAACATATCTGTCTGAGGAAGTGTCTGCATTGAAAATGATTGGAGACTGTGGGTGCATATCGTATATGCTGTTGCTGTTCTTAAGTTATTCCTTGCAACTACTAGTGGGGGTTGCTGGAGATGGCATAGAGGAAGCATTGGTCTGTCTCAGTACACATGTTCTTACATTGTAGTGTAGAATGTTTTTGGAAGCTCTAGCTTCTGACAGAAGCTGTTGGAGAAAATGGCCTCAACTACGTAGTTTCAGCCCATTTCATGAATGGATGTGAGATGTGTCACAGCTTAATTACATTGCCTCATAATGTATTTCTGTCTCACATTGTTATGACTAAGAAAGACCTTACTGGGAAGGTATGGACAAGACATCATTCCATATGATGCCTTGGGGAAAAAAAAAAAAATACTTGCCTTGAAGAGTTCATATTATTGATTGCTGTTTATTTTTCATTTGTTGGAAAGGGTTTTCTACAACATAGTAGTTAATTTGACACTCACATTTGAAGGTTGATTTTAAAATTTTTCTTTTAATTTTTTTTTTTTTTAACCATCAAGACAAATTTGCATTAAACAGGCTGAATTCAGCAAAATTAAATGCTTAGGTATTATTTTGTTTAATGAAATGCCAATAGGATAAAATTAACTGTGGCAATGACTTAAACACTGCAGTGAACATGTGTGAACTTCAATGTGTACTATGCTTTTAAAGTGGGATGCAATCTGTTTTGTCCATAGTAAAAGTAAACATACCCAACCAGAGTGATACAGAATCATAGGATCATAGAATGGTAAGGTTGGAAGGGACCTCAAAGATCATCTAGTTCCAACATCCTGCCATAGGCAGGGACACCTCCCACTAGTACAGCTCACTCAAGGCCTCGTCCAACCTGGCCTTGAACACCTCCAGAGAGGGAGCAGCCACAACCTCCCTGGGCAACCTGTTCCAGTGTCTCACCACCCTCACTGGAAAGAACTTCCTCCTGACATCCAGTCTAAATCTCCCCTCTGCCAGTTTAAACTCATTGGTCTTTGTCTTGTCATTGCAAGACCTTGTAAATAGTCCCTCCCCAGCCTTCCTGTAGGCCCCCTTCAGATATTGGAAGGCTACTATAAGGACATTTAAAACTATATGGACATTTAAAAGGCATATGGTGAAAATACATATTGATCACTTTTGTCAAAGGTGTGTAATATCAATCTCCATGTAATTCCTGCATTTATGTCATGCTTGGAGAAAGAACTGAGTCATAGTAACTGTTGTCATAAGTATGTAAGTTTGCTTACTAGTAGAGGTCAGTTATCATGTATGTAATTTTATATACACAAGCATTTGGAGTCACATTTTGCTATTGCATCAGTGTAGGCTTTGCACTATTAGAAAGGCTTCAGGTTTGTCAGGATAGCAGCAGGTATGCAGCTTGCTCTTCGTAAGGTCCTCTAGCTTGAAATAATTCATGTTGATTTGTTTAAGGAAGGCAAAGGGAGAAAAAGAAAGGAATTGTGGAATGCTGTTCATCAGAAGGTGGGTATCCATAACTGATTGTGTAATCAAGATCTGGTAATCAGGTCTTGAATCAGAGGCAGAGATTTGGAGCATTCCAGGAGGAGAAATTGAAACTTGTATGGGCACATTTCCTAGGACCTCAAGAGGGAAAATTATGCAGATATTCTAGAGGAACGTTGTACTAATATCACTATGTAGACTTCTGAATGAGCTATATACAACTCAGAAGCCTAAAAGAATGCTTTGGAAGGAGAGTGAGACGAAGTTTGATTTGTTTCACAGTGTATTTGGAAGAGGGGGAAACAACCTCATCTATTTTCAGATTTGAACGTGTGCAACAGTCTTGAACGGGCCCTGCGTTTACCATAATGTGTCATGAGAGGCTTAGACTGTGACCTTCTCTGAATTACAGAATAGCTGAGTTAGACAGGGACCTCTGGAGACCATCTAGGTCAACTGCCCTTGCTGAAGCAGGGTCAGCTAGAGCAGTTTTTCCAGGACTGTCCAGTTAGGCATTTGATATCTCCATGGAAAAAGATTCCACAAAGTCCCCGACCACGTTGTAGTGTTTGATCACCTCATGACAAAAAGGTTTCCCAAATATTTAATGGGACTTTCCCACGTTCCAGCTTGTGCCTTTGCCTCTTGTCCTACAACTATACACCTCTGCAAAGAGCTTCACTCGGTCTTCTTTGTAACATTTTACTTGATAGCTCTAGATGGAGTTGAGCACTTTCTTTCACTTGCTGTTCTTGTGTTTGAACAAGCCCAACTCTTTCCCTATCTCCTGAGGCATTAATGCGTTCCTCTGTGTGTCTTGGTGGCTTTCTACAGTGCCTTTCTCCTCTATGTCCTGATACTTCTTGTACTGAAGAGGTCCAAACTGGACTTCGTACTCCTGGTGCAGTCTGTCAAGTGTCAAACAGAGAGTGACATCTGTTGCCTACAGTCTGGTTTATATAGATCAGTAATGCAGTTGCCTGCCTTTGCTGCAGGATTGCACCCTGAGGTCCACCACAGTCTTGAGCCCTGAGATTTCTTTTGGAGCATATCAGCTCTAAAGCTGTAGAGCCTTGCAAGAAAAAACACAGTTTTTATAGATGTTAGTAGAATATAGTCAATTTGAATGTGAACTTTGGGACAAAAATGTTAAGGGCAGGTTTGGCGACAGCAGTGACTTTGGGTGGCTGAAAAAAAAATGATTAAGGGATGCACCACAGCAGATGGTCAATCTTGAGCTGCAATCAAGTTTGTTATGTGTAATAATGAATGTTGTGATACTGAGTTTAAGGGGTAGAATTTCACCTACAGTGAAAGAAAGAGTGGGAGTCAACATCTAGGACAGAAAGATTGAGTCAGATTCTTTTAAAATGTTGTGGATGATAACAGATACCGAGGTGATGGCTACAGCACACTCCATAGGTAATGAGCATCAGTTATTTTCTGGAAGGAAAAATCTCAGGCATTTACTAATCACAAGCCTTGTTTTATATCTGAAAACTATTTTGGGAACTGTGGAATTGTGATTGTTCCTCTTATAGTCAGCACTGTAGATGGGATTAATCAGAAATGGAAGTGTGCTACACTACTTCATTAGCATCAGTGGTTCAGACTGAAATAAGTGTCTGCTTTTTTGGGTTTTTTTAATTACTCATAAGCTGTGCCTTGAGCATCAGTAGGTCTCCTGCCACCTGAGATTTTTTTTTTTTTTTGTAGTAACTCTGTGTATATCACTAGGTGTTCTGGAGGAAACAAAAGCAGACAGTGTTATACTGCAAGCAATAGGTATTTTGACATGAGAGTTTCTCAGGGGTTCACTGAAACTGGGTCTTGGTAGAGCAAGAAAATGGACAACTAACAGGAAGGAGAAAAGTTTTTATTTGCCTAATAAATGAGGATGTCAGAAAATTGCAAATAAATACTTTTGCAATAAAATGCATTAAGTCTGATCTTGCCTCCTGTCTTCATCTTTGTTAGTAAGAAAGCTTAGAGTTTCCAATAACTGACCAGGAGTTACTCTGAGAAGCAGAAACAGAACAGAGATCAAACCTTGAACACTCATTGATGTCCAGTGGTTTATAGTTGATAGGTTTCACTTTGGAAAGTAAAATATAGTGTAATCAAAAGGTAGAATAAATATCTTGAAAACAAAAAGAAAGTTGGTATGATTTCATGCTTATTGTGACTTTTAAATTGAAGGGAGAAACCTGCACCCTGTTACAGGTAATCATCACAGAGCCAGCTCCTAGTTGTAAAGAGAAGTGTTTTGTGCAAGGCAGCACACGATATAGTACTAGTTTTTTTTAATTTGTAAAGTTGTTTCACAACAAAGTGACCTAAAACAATGACACAGCTTCACCTGTGTAGATACCTAGTCTGAACAGATATTTTTAATTGATTTCCGTAGTCAGATACTAGTGGTGGTGAAGTCAATGACAATATTCCCATTCACTTTAGGAGACTCAAATTTTATCCCTTCACTGACAAACTTGGAAACATCACATGGGGATAGGTTTAATTTAACAGTAAACCACTACCACCTAGTAATATTATTAATAAGTGTACATGCTAGGGGTTGTTGAACTTTACATTTCCTATTGGACACTTTGAAGTAGTAGCTGCAGGGAATGCCTTCTTAAACTGAAGCTTTCTTTAACAATAGAATAATTTTAAATTTTTAAAAAATGTGGATTTAGATTACACTGAAAGTGCTTTATAGTATTTAAAATAATGTGGAAGCTATCAAGTTACTGGAAAATTTCTGCAAGAAACTTCTATTCACTTCTGTGAAACAATAGATTCATCATGAAAATGGCGCTGCACACATTACTTAATAAAGTGCTGATAAGATATTTGAAAATGTGCCTTGTAGTAATACCAGAGATATACCTCTCTTAATGAGATTGTTTTAAGATCAAATATTGACAGATACATTTTTAACAGTGTTTGAAATTATGTCAGACTTGAAATATCTTGCCCCTGGAGAGCTCTTAAAAACTTTTTTTTTCCCTAGCAAACTCCTTGTTAATAGGAAGTAATGGATTCTGAGAGATGAAATTTGAATACTTAACCAAGAGAAAAATCTCCCTTTTGCATATGGGCTTCAGCTTTCAAACCATAGAATTTTGAATGCTTAGAACTGAGTTTTTACCTCTATGGTGTGATTCACATAGAGATAAAAAGGAAATTGTCACCAAATGTCTCCACATAAGATTTTTTTAAGGTAGTGTGACATCAGATTTTTTAAGATAGTGTGATCAGCTGCTTTGCTGACACAATAAGGTGTTAATCAGTTTTACTTATTTGAGTTCGTATTGAACTATATGGTTCATTATTTGTCTATTGAGAAAGCAAAACAGTTAAGAAAATGCAGTGCTGCAATAACAGAGAGTTAACTTTTGGTAAAGTAATACTACTTACGTAGAACTGAGCGAGAAAAGCAATGATAAAAAGGATCAAAATTACCACTCTTGATCAAAGAGAATCTGTAAGACATAGTTCACTTTGTGTCTTTTTTTTCAAAGAAAAGATGATAAAATGTATGAAGCAGACTGAACTTCTACATTTAGGAAAATATAAGACATGTAAGCAAATCCTGTCAGTTATTTTCTGTTAGAGCAAAGTGGAGATGACACCAAGTTGGGTGATTGTGTTGATCTGCTGGAGTGTAGGGAAGCTTTACAGTGGGACCTGGACCAATGGGCCAAAGCTAATTGTATGAAGTACCAGGTCCCACATCTGAGTCACAGCAGCCTTGTGCTAAGTAACAGACTTGGGGATGTGTGGTTGGAATGTTGCAACCTGGAGAGGGACCTGAGGGTATTGGTTGGTAGTCAACTGAATATGGAGTCAGCAGCATGACCAGGTGGCCAGGAAAGCCAATGGCATCTTGGTTTGGATTATAAACACTGTGACCAGGAGAAACAGGGAGGTGATAATCTCCCCTGTACTCAGCACTGGTGAGGCTGCACCTCAAGTACTGTGTTCAGTTCTGAGCCCCTCGGTATAGGAAGAACATGAGGTGCTGGAGCATGTCCAGAGAAGGGCATTGAGACTTGTGAGTGACCTGGAGCACATGGTCTACGAGGAGTGTCTGAGGGAGCTGGGGTTGTTCAGTCTGGAGAAGGGGAGGCTGAGGGGAGACCCCATCACTCTCTACAACTACTTGAAGGGAGATTGGAGTGAGGAGGGGCAGCCTTTTCTCCTTAATGACAAGAGGAAATGGTTTCAAGCTGCACCAGGGGAGGTTTAGGCTGAAAGTTAGGAAATGTTTCTTCACTGAAAGGGTTATTGAACATTGGAATGGTCTGTCCAGGGCAATGGTGGTGTCACCATCCCTGGCACATGTAGACTTGATGCTTAGGGACACGTTTTGGTGTTGAGCCTTCAGTGCAGGGTTGAAGGTTGGACTGCGTGATCTTCCAACCAGATATATTGTGCGATTCTGTTATTTCTCAAAAAAGCTTGCAATCCAGGTGTATCTTTTAAATATTCAGATGTTCTGGTTAAGACCAGATAGGATAAAGTGGATAAAGACTTGCATTACACTTACAAAAGATACATACATGCCTAAAGACAGTACCTGTGTAACGGATCCGGCTGTTAACAACAGCTAAGTAGTAGTAAGTCAATCACGAGGAATTTGCTTCTCAGGAAGCACAAAGCTTCTGTTGGAGGGTACAGCTCCGTGAGTGGGGAAGAGCTGAGTGCCAGAATGTGCACTAATGGTGTTGTCAGTATTAACACTTTGCTCAGTGTTGAATTTACTACTGTATGATGTAAATTAATTCAGCAGAAGTGTTTTATGTAGTTAAGTTCACATAAATCAGCCTTATATGGTTTTTGAGAACTTAGCTGTGCAGCAAAAATACACTACAGCTTTTTAAAGCTTTCAGTGGAAAATACTGCTTTAAAGATTAGAGAAAGAAACTTCAGGATGTCTCTTGATGGGCAGCACTTTGTGCAGAAATAAGCAGATTGATGCAGTTAAGTCAGTTATTTATCTGAACTAATTGAAAGGGTGGAAATAGTTAAATAGATTTAAAAAAAAAGGTTAATACTGTTAACAGTTATCCTAGAAATTAACTCCTAGAATATTTAAATTTCTTTACTAATACCTATTTTTTTTTTTAATGGTGACTGTGACATAACTGAGGTGAAATACAGAAGAGGAGTTTATACATATTCACAAAAATAATTGGAGTAAGAAGAACAGCTTGTCAGACATACTGAGAATTCCCACAAACTGAGAAGTTTGAGGGAAAATCTGTGCTGGTCTTAACTAATTTTGTGCATAGATCAAAATCCAAGCCTAGCCAAAGTGATTTGATTTGATCCGCTGGTATTAAAATGTTGAAGAGAGCAGCAGTGTCTGGTGTTCTTCCAGTTAGAGTGGATTCAGTAGGAACAACAATGTCAAAATGATTGAAATTTGGATTTTCAAGGCATTAGGGTTGTACTGGGAGTATCAGTGGGGATTAGTCATGAGCTCTCTTTTTATTCTGATGGGGAAAAAAGAGGTGTAAAGTGTGAGTCGGTTTTTGCCATTAGTTCTATCCAAACAATTCCGCTGCTGTTAATGAAGTTGTAGAATGTAATTGAAAACAGAAATCAGCCCTCTGCTATTGAACTTCACTACATATTCTGAAAATGTTTTCTAGAAAAAATAAATTAGTTCTTCCAATAATTCAAGAAAAAGATGGGATTTGCTTAGCTTTAGGTTATAGTCTTGATGGGGTGAACACTTTTCTTTTGCCTCAAAGTTTGGTGATTGTTCAAATAATACACTGCTGTTGATTTTTCAGTTTGTCAGCGAGATGCCCCCAAGAAGAAGTTAAATTGAAAAAAATTGATTAATTGCTGCTTATAATTAAACACATAGAAATAAAATATCAATACTTTTTTTTTTTTTACTTTTTATTTTTTTTTTAATTTTTATTGCTGGACTCCTTGGAGGCAAGATTAATTGAAAGGAGAAGGAGAAGCAAACCCTTAAGGCTGGATAATGTATTGCTTTCAATTTCACTTGCTAGTATAAACAAAGCAAATGCTAAAGTTGCTCAAGAAATTGAAACTTGGGTGTGGAGATTTGTGTAAGTGAAAATCTGCAGTAAATCCTAGTAAGTGATATTAAAATTGTGAAGTTTAGAGAAATGCTACTTTAAAGCAAACAAATAAACAATGTTCTCCGTTGTATGGTTATTTGAAGTTGCAAGCTCAAGCTACGCCAGGAGAAGTTTAGGCTGGAGGTGAGGAGAAAGTTCTTGACTGAGAGAGTCATTGGCTACTGGAATGGGCTGCCCAGGGAGGTGGTGGAGTCACCGTCCCTGGAGGTGTTCAAGGCGGGTTTGGATGTGGCACTTGGTGCCATGGTCTAGTCTTGAGGTCTGTGGTAATGGGTTGGACTTGATGATCTTTGAGGTCTCTTCCAACCCTGGTGATAATGTGATACTGTGATATTTTCAAAGCATCTAAAAAGTTTCACAACCTTAAGTTTCATTTTCTGTATATGGTTTAGCTACACAAACGTGAATCTCATTGGAAAATATAAAGATATATATGTAATTAAAGATATATATGTCTGTTGTTAAAAAAATAGATATGAATGACTGCTCAGTGACCACATTTGCTTTGCCAGAACATAAAGTTATGCAAAGAACAGATCATCCATTTAATATTTATTTAAAACTTAAGCATAACTAGGCAAAATAAGAAGTTAATGCAATACTGCAGGATGGTCTGGCAATGGTGGCCATGTTCTGGCAATGGTCTGTTGTACCTGCAAAATTCAGAAGTAATCAGGCAGAAGACTTTATTTTATATAATTATTATGTCACCATCTAGCTTTTTCCAGCAAGTATTTTTCTAGGAATTTTCAAAACACAACCTGTCCAGGCTGTGTCTTCTTCATCAGATTCAGATGTGATGTGACTTTGGATAGATTTAGAGACATTATTAACTTAAATTGATTAAAGAGTTTTGGAGGCTTTTTAAAAAAAAAAAAAAAAAGGTTTACATGATGGAAGAAAATGGAATTATTCTAACTTTAAGTATTCAGCTGATCTCCAGTCGATGTTCATCTCCACTTCATCTTATAGAATCATAGAATGGTAATGTTGGAAGGGACCTCAAGGATCACCTAGATCCAACCCCCTGCCATAGGCAGGGACACCTCCCACTAGTACAAATCACTCAAGGCCTTGTCCAGCCTGGCCTTGAACACCTCCAGGGAGGGAGCAGCCACAACCTCCCTGGGCAACCTGTGCCAGTGTCTCACCACCCTCACTGGAAAGAACTTCCTCCTGACATCTAGTCTAAATCTTCCCTCTGTCAGTTTAAACCCATTGCCCCTCGTCCTGTCATTACAAGACCTTGTAAATAGTCCCTCCTCAGTCTTCTTGTAGGCCCCCTTCAGATATTTGAAGGCTACTCTAAGGTCTCCTGGAAACCTTCTCTTGTCCAGGCTGCAGAGCCCCAACTCTTGTAGCCTGACTTCATAGGAGAGCTGCTCCAACCCTCTGATCATCTTTGTGGCCCTCCATCATGTTCGGTCCATCCGGTAATCCCTCTGTTAATTTCTGTGTATTTCTCAGATTGTCTAGCATACTGCAGAGTTTTACATACCTCTTTCAGTACTTTATCTTGGGCTTCCAGTCCCTTGTCAGTCAGTTTTCCCCCATTTCTGTGGAGTGCAAAGGCACATGTTGCCAGGGGCACTGTGCATACAACTAGAGAAGATTTTCATTACGAATCCCTTAACAGTGAGGTTACATGAGCCATGATTGCTCTGCCGTTACCCTCTGTCCCTTTATAATTTCTTTTTATTTCCACAGAAAATGCAGGAATTCCCCAAACACCATTGTATTCATTAGGGGCACTTTTATGTTTTAATCTCTTTGATGGGAAGGCTTGTGCTTATTTTTGTCTTGCCATCAGTAGATAGAACCAGATTGTTAGCTAGCGTTAAGTACTGTGGCTCCATTGGGTCCAGTGCTGGGTTGTCTGTTTATACAGGCTGAGTATCCAGCTGAGTACAGTACAGCTAGGAAATCCCATCAAAAATCATTCCAACTTTCCTTTTGTGCTTGTTCTGTAATTTTTTTCCCCATTTGTACACGTTTTTTTTTTTTTTTATGCTTGAGATGCAAAAACCTTCACTAGAGCCAAAATTTTCCATAATGTATTGATATTAGTCACCAAAACAAGTCACAGAATCACAGAATACTAGGAGCTGGAAGGACCTCCAGAGATCATCTAGTCCAATCCGCCTTCCAAAGCAGGATCCCCTAGGGTAGTCCACACAGGAATGCATCCAGGTGGGTTTTGAATGTGTCCAGAGAAGGAGACTCCACAACCTCTCTGGACAGCCTGTTCCAGTGCTCTGTCAGCCTCTCTGTAAAGAAGTTTCTCCTCATGTTGAGGTGAAATCTTCTATGTTCCAGTTTGTAGTCACTGTGCCTTGTCTTATTGCTGCTGACCAGTGAAAAGAGCTTGGCCCCATCCACTTGACACCCATATCTCAGATATTTGTATACATTGGCCAGATCTCCTCTCAGTCTTCGCTTCTCCAGACTAAAGTCCTTGACAGTAAGATGCTCAGGTCATCTTAGAAGTTGGTCACATGTATTTGGGACAACTGATTATCCTTTTGGATATTTTTTTGGTCACTTGAGAACTGTCATATGTGAAATCAATTAATAGACTGTGTTTTGGTTTCAGTGAAAACTGGGTCACCCTGCTATTTCTGAAACCCCATACTGTAGGTAGATAGAGTCATGGAGTTGTTTCTGCTGGAAAAGACCTCGAAGATCATTGAGTCTATTAGAGAAATTCCCATACAATATGTGAGCCTCAAAACCTGTGGGATTTCTTTTTCTGACATCTGATAAATGGTTAGTATGTAGCAAGATACATATGTGCAGAGTAGAGTATGCCTTGAACTCCTACCCACTGTTTTCCTTACTTCTCTTTGTAATTTTTTTGTAAGCACCTAGTGCTCCTTGAGAAGCCTATTTTCTACCTGTGTGACATTTAGGTAAGAGCATAGTCTTCCCCAAACTCTCTTTACTTTAGCACTGTTGGCCAAATAGTTACAAATCCTGAGGAAGTATGTTTCATTGTTAATATTAGTTATAAAAAAGTTAAGATTTGGAAGTGGTGTAAAATTTGACAGTTGGAAAGACTCTGGGACGTTGAGGTTCTTCTTTTGAGTTCTTTGGATTGCTGTTTACTGAAAGTGTTGTAGAAAAGTACTTTAGTCCTTCCCTTCTCTTGGCAGGTAAACAATATATTGTATACACACACACATATATTTGAATCATAAAGGAAACAGTATTTCAATTCAAATGGTTCAATAAGTGAGTTTCACTTATTGATCACTATTTTTGATCTCCTTGCTTTTGAAGAGTAAGACATTTGTCAAAACTTTTAGACTGTAATCCCATCTACATTGGTCTAAAGAGAATCATAAATATAGTTTCCCCTTTTCTTATGAAAAGCCCCAGCATGCCCTAGGAAGGACTATCCAAAACACCATGGGAGCATGTATGTCATGTCTTCAGAGCCTCAGTCATGTCACCTTGTGCTGACTTTGTTATATCTTTCCTATGAACACTTGTAAGGGCCAAAGGTATTTGCAAATATGCAGAAAAAGAGGTAACTGAGAAACTGATTTTTTTTTTTAAATGAAGTTAGAGAATCACTTAGAAAATAACAAGACTGCAATTATTAAAAAATAACAAAGGTTAATTTTAGATGATAAGTTAAAATCCTGTTAGTCATAGAAATAATGAGGTTGCCTTCATCATTGTTGGAATTACACAAAAGTAAGTTGCAGTAAACCAGTGTTGTTCTCTTCCTCCAAACAACTAGCAATAGGGTAAAAGGAAATGCCCAAGAGAGGTTTACATTGGATATTTGGATAAATATCTTTACTGAAAGAGTGGTGTGGCTTTGGAACTGCCCAGGGAGCTGGTGAAGTCATCATCCCTGGGGGTGTTCAAGAAGCATGTAGATGTGGCACTTCAGGATGTAGTTTAGTAGTTGTGGTGGTTTGATTATGGTTGAACTTGATGATCTTAAAGGGCTTTTCCAACCTTAATAATTCTGTTCTATGATTCTGTGTTATTTTAGTTTGTCTTGTTTCCTTTGTCTTCACACATTTTAAGCCCCTGACCAGGACTGACCGTTATATGCCCCTCTATTGCCAGCACACTAAAGCCTAGAGCTTGATTAGCCTTTAAGTGCTCATAGATTATAAATGACTGCTAAAATAATAAAAAAACAAAACCAAAAATCCCAACTTATGAATGGCTGGCTCTAAATCGAGGTCACAATTCAGAATGAAGGAGTTTTTCATTTTAAAGTTACAGGGAGTTGACTGGTTTGGCAGAAGTTCTGCTAGGAAGTGGTTTTGGGTTTTGGTTTACTGCTATGGGAATCGCTAGGAATTGGAACTGGGCGTTCCTTGAAATGCAAATTTTTGCCAGGGGTTTTTGAGCATGGCCATGGAAACCCAGGAGGCTTAGGTACTCATTGGCATTTCCTACCCTTTCTTGTGGAGCTCTGTAATTAAGGGCCCATCAGTCTGGAGTGGCTGATTGGAGAAACAGAGGGTTCTTTCTTAAGTGGAAATATACTTACTCTGTCTCAGATCTACACTCTGGATCTTGCTCTGAGTTGTCTTGAGTGTCAGGTTTAGTTAATTGTGTATTCCTGGTGAGTAGGAAAACTGGAAAAAAACTCTTGCTTTTGGTTTCTTGTCTTGTATTTTCTGAGGCTTGGATGGTTTTGTCTTGAACTCCAAGGAGGCTGGTGTAAAAGTTGAATAGGTAGCTTGGAAAATGTGAGGTATTATTGACTGGTAGGATTGGGTTCAGCATAAGTAATTGGTCTGAAGGGAAGATTTGATTCACAGAAACCAAATTTACAGGTTAAAAAGAGAACAAACATCATGTGGATTTGATTGGGCTTTACCTCAGTTAAAAAAAATAATGAAGAGATGCATGTTAAATTTTCTATAATGTCATGAATTATTATACTGAATCCAGTGTCATTAAATTGTAGGTTTTTTTGTTTCTTGTCAGCTATAACAATTTCTGCAGAGCACAATCTGTGTGAAAGTATGAATAAAATTCAGGGAGTAGCATCAAGGACTTCTGAGCTCAGAAAACTGAGTTTGGCAGTGCTAATTTGTATTAAAGTTGTTGTTGCATGACAGCAGGAAAAAGATTTAATGCTTGCCACCTGAATCAAGCCATGGAACATTGGTTTCTATAACTGCCATGAATTTGAATCAAGGCCAATATCTCTAAATTTGAAATAAACTGATACTCTGTCTTGAAGGAAGATACAGGCCACTTATGTTGCAGAAGGTATTTAGAAAATGTATTTCGATTTAATTTTTAGCAGTATATATCTTTCAGATTTTTTGGCACTTTAGCTCTGGCCTTTTTGGCTTTTACTGTGTTGCAGCAACCGTGCAGCCTTTCAGTCATCTATTTATCAATTTCCAGTCTTGAGCTAATACTGGTTTGCACAAGACCATAGATGCCAGTTTTAGTCCCACTATGACTCTTCAGACACCTTAATCTGAAAGTAATTTTTCTTTTGTATATAACTGCATTCATGGAGAAAAAGATCAGATTTCAAGCCCAGTAGTCACACTATGAAGGTTCAAAGTCATCAGATCTAAAGCTTGTACCAGAAGCTTAGTGTAACAATATTGCTTTTACAATAGCATATAGTGTGCCTCTCTTTATAAAGGATCCCCAAATATTTTACAAGCACCAGATCAAATTTAGGGTTTCTTTGCTTCTCTTTGGAAAATAGACAAGAACTGTATGAACTGACAAAGTGGCTGGAAAGCAGCCAGGCAAAGAGGGACCTGGGAGTGCTGCTCAGCAGCTGACTGAACATGAGCCAGCAGTGTGCCCAGCTGACCAGAAGAGCCAGTGGCATCCTGGCCTGGATCAGGAACAGTGTGGCCAGCAGGACCAGGGAAGTCAGTCTGCCCCTGTACTCAGCACTGGTTAGGCCACACCTTGAGTACTATGTCCAGTTCTGGGCCTCTCAATTTAAGAAAGATGTTGAGGTGCTTGAGCATATCCAAAGAAGGGCACCAAGGCTCTTGAGTGGCCTGGAGCACAGCCCTGTGAGGAGAGGCTGAGGAGCTGGGGGTGTTCAGCCTGGAGAAGAGGAGGCTCAGGGGAGACCTTATTGCTGAAGGGAGGGAGGATGTAGCCAGGTGGGGGTTGGTCTCCTTTGCCCAGCACCCAGTGACAGAACAAGAGGACACAGTCTCAAACTGTGCCAGGGTAGGTTCAGGCTGGATGTTAGGAAGGAGTTCTTCACAGCAAGAGTGATTGGCATGAGAATGGGCTGCCCGGGGAGGTGGTGGAGTCACTGTCCCTGGAGGTGTTTAAAAGGAGGCACTTAGTGCCATGGTTGAGTTAATTAGAAGGTGTTAGGTGATCTGTTGGACTGGATGATCTCAAACCTGGCTAATTCTGTGATTCTGTGAAATTTTTTCCCATACCTGGCCTGCCTTTGAATCTCTGTATAAATGCCATACATTTCCTCACGGAGATTATTTACCATTGTAACAAGAACAATGTCAGTATTTTCCTAGTGAAATGAGACCCTTCATTTCTAAATGTAAATTAAGGTTTTGAACATCCTTCTGCGGCTGAGTGCACAAGACCGTGTGAAGTCTGAGGACTGGAGGTGCAAGGACTAAGTATCCACACTTGAACCTGTCTGCTTTCTTTATGCACATGCCCTCCAATGGGTAGTTTCTGTTTTTCATGGGGCCTGGCAATCCATTATGTGGGAATGACTTAATCATCATCTAGACTGAAATGTAGCAGCTGCTTCGTAGCGTGTAGGAGTAATACACAAAAATCTTGTGATGGAAGGGGGAAAAAGAAGATATGGCATGCATCTGTAAGTGCCCAGGAAACTTGTAGAGGTAGAAGGCAGCCATTCCACTAAAATTATTTGATGTCTTTGTTGTCATATAACATACTTTCTTGGGTAGTCTTTCATGTCCCTGATGGAGCCCCGAGGATATACTCCATTTCAACCCTGTTTTTAACCTCTCGCTATGCTCAAAGACACAGCCTCCTTGGTGAGGAGGATGGGATTCTCTTTAGAGCCTATCAGTGCTGCTCCTTAATCGGCTGAAGTGGTGTCTGCATGATAACAAGAGGTACTAGTCTCACCCCAGGTTGTGCCCGCTTGGGAAGCTATAGAGAGGCTGGAAATTTAACCCAGATCTGTGGCATGTTAATACAGAGCGTTACCTTTAGGCTAGCAGGCCTGGCTACAGTCCATAGTTGAAATTTAAAGTGATTTTAAAAAATGCATTCAATTTGAAATGCCCCAAGGTTCCCTATAATTTGTGAAGCTGCATCTCTCTCAAAATATTATGAGCGACATTTTTTGGTTGGTTTTTTTTTTTTCTTCTTCCTTTTGGTGAATATGTTATAAATATGAAAAATGATAAACTGTAGCGGGGGAAAAATGTAAAGGAAAAACTTCAACTATCAAGGGCTACTGCTGTCATTTTTGTGACTACATATCATTAGGGCTGGGGACAACTGTTTATTATTGAGCTTACATCGGAGTCTTCGTGAAACAGAAATACATAGGTCATAATGGGAATGGCGGTCAACAAATCCAAGTGCCAGGTGCTGCACTTTGGGAGAGCAGCCAAACAGAAAGGGATCTGGGGGTGCTGATTGACACCCACCTGAACATGAGCCAGCAGTGTGCCCAGGTGGCCAAGAAGGCCAATGGCATCCTGGCCTGCATCAGGAATAGTGTGGCCAGCAGGAGCAGGGAGGTCATTCTCCCCCTGTACTCTGCACTGGTTAGGCCACACCTTGAGTCCTGTGTCCAGTTCTGGGCCCCTCAATTTAAGAAGGACATTGAGGTGCTTGAGCGTGTCCAGAGAAGGGCAACGAGGCTGTTGAGAGACCTCGAGCACAAGCCCTATGAAGAGAGGTTGAGGGAGCTGGGATTGTTTAGCCTGGAGAAGAGGAGGCTCAGGGGAGACCTTCTTGCTGTCTGCAACTACCTGAAGGGTGGTTGTGGCCAGGAGGAGGTTGCTTTCTTCTCTCAGGCAACCAGCACCAGAACAAGAGGACACAGTCTCAAGCTGTGCCAGGGGAAATTGAGGCTGGAGGTGAGGAGAAAGTTCTTGACTGAGAGAGTCATTGGCTACTGGAGTGGGCTGCCCAGGGAGGTGGTGGAGTCAGCGTCCCTGGAGGTGGTGGTGGAGTCACTGTCCCTGGAGGTGTTCAAGGTGGGTTTGGACGTGGCACTTGGTGCCATGGTCTAGTCTTGAGGTCTGTGGTGATGTGTTGGATTTGATGATCTTTGAGGTCTCTTCCAACCTTGGTGATACTGTGATACTGTGATAATTTGTACCTTTTCTTTTTTTAGGGGCATAGGAGGTAAACTTTCTTTCCAGCCTTGTCTTTTCACTGAGCATGAAGGCTGTTCTGCAGTATTTTTCAGCTGCATGCCTGTGTTTGTTCAGCATTTCTGTTTGTTTAGTCTTTCGGTTACATGGTTGCTGTTTTTTGTGTGTAGTGCCTACTGCATTCTAGTGAGTTGTAATACTTAAAATTGTATACAGTGCATTGTACAAAACGTCAAAGAACCCAACATTGTTGCTTAACTTCCATGGTTCTGTGACACCCCTCTAATATCAAATGTCTGTATTACACAATTTATTTACATTTTGAGCAGTAATAATAATTTAAAGGAGGCTGAGTAGCTGGAACACAGAACAGTCTCCGTTTTGTGGTTAATTTTGTGGTGTTTGGGTTTTGTTTTGTTTTGTTTTGTTTTTCCCTCCACAGGAAGTAAAAAACAATGGCTAAGAAGCATGCAGAAACACTACCCTGTTTAGGCTTCATCTTTTCAGCAATTCTGCGTGCAGCTGATAATCTTACATTATTTTCACATTTAAAACCTTTTACTTTGGACTGCTTTTCTGAAGAATTTTATAGAATCATAGAATGGTAAGGTTGGAAGGGACCTCAAGGATCAGCTAGTTCCAACCCCCTGCCATAGGCAGGGACACCTCCCACTAGCACAGCTCACTCAAGGTCTCATCCAACCTGGCCTTGAACACCTCCAGGGAGGGAGCAGCCACAGCCTCCCTGGGCAACCTGTGCCAGTGTCTCACCACCCTCACTGGAAAGAACTTCCTCCTAACACCCAGTCTAAGTCTCCCCTCTGCCAGTTTAAGCCCATTGCCCCTTGTCCTGTCATTACAAGACCTTGTCAATAGTCCCTCCCCAACCTTCCTGTAGGCCCCCTTCAGATACTGGAAGGCTACTCTAAGGTCTCCTGGAAGCCTTCTGTTCTCCAGGCTGCAGAGGTCCAACTCTCTCAGTCTGTCCTCATAGCAGAGCTGCTCCAGCCCTCTGATCATCTTTGTGACCCTCCTCTGGACCCGCTCCAACAGTTCCATGTCCTTCCTGTGCTAGGGACTCCAGAAATGCACACAGTACTGCAGGTGGGGTCTGAGGAGAGCAGAGTAAAGGGGCAGTTAAGGTGATTTCCTCCCAAATCAATCTCACTTCCCCCCACCCCCCTTTTGTACTTTAATGCTCTTTAATAAGTATATGGCACAGTACATGTGATGGACGACAGGCTAATGTGCACTCGATACATATGGTTCTTGCTTTCTTAAAACAAAGACTTCTCTCTCAGAATCCATTATCTCAAGTGAACTGATTGTCTTGCCTGGATACTTTAATTTATTTTATAGCATTAGAGGAGAATGATTAAGAGAAAAGGTGCTCCAATTGACTGCCAATGCCACAAGCTCACCTAGGACTTTGAAAATCTAGCTATGCTCTCACTGCTTTGTGGATTGCCAACAATGAGGATTCCACAGCTGCAGCTTAGCTACCACCTCTGCCGATGCATGAACCAGAACTGAATCTGCTGTACAGTCCCACAGTTGTACTGACTCTGTCAAAAAGTAGAAAGGAAAATTTTCCCATCAAGGCAATTATGATGGCTCACAGAGAATGTAGTAAGGTAGTACCATATTTAAAGAAATCTTTTAAGTAGTGGTGACAGCTGTACCTCTTCCTCTCATTAGTGCTTATGAAGTAGATTAAAGTAATAGATATACCTTGATGCACAGTTGAAAATCTGTTGGGAGCAAGTTTCCCTTCTTTCCAAAGTGCAAGACTCAGATCCCAGTTGCAAATGACATGTGAAAAACCAAGGTCACCAGCAGGACCAGGGAAGTCAGTCTGCCCCTGTACTCCGCACTGCTTAGGCCGCATCTTGAGTACTGTGTCCAGTTTTGGGCCTCTCAATTTAAGAAAGATGTTGAGGTGCTTGAACGTGTCCAGAGAACCCTTGTGGGCACCAAGGGCAGTAAGGGGCCTGGAGCACAGCCCTGTGAGGAGAGGCTGAGGAGCTGGGGGTGTTCAACCTGGAGAAGAGGAGGCTCAGGGGAGACCTCATTGCTGAAGGGAGGTTGTAGCCAGGCGGGGGGTTGGTCTCTTTTCCCCAGCACCCAGTGACAGAACAAGAGTCTCAAACTGTGCCAGGGCAGGTTCAGGCTGGATGTTAGGAAGAAGTTCTTCACAGCAAGAGTGATTGGCATTGGAATGGGCTGCCCGGGCAGATGGTGGAATCCCTGTCCCTGGAGGTGTTTAAAAGGAGACTGGATGAGGCACTTAGTGCCGTGGTTGAGTTAATTAGAAGGTGTTAGGTGATCTGTTGGGCTGGATGATCTCAAGGGTCTTTTGAGTTTCTGTGATTCTGTGAATTTCTACCTTCTGGGATCATGTGCTCCAGAGATATTTTTACAGAAAAGATAACAGAAACCTGGCTTGTCCTGCTTTAATTTCTGTAGCAAGAATAAAACTTCACAGTGCTTCAGTCTTACAGTTCTCATCCTTAAGTGTTTATTGTTGCTTGTAGTTTCTCTAGGGTAAACATTTCTGTTTAACCTGCAGGATTTGTAATATTTACCATAGTATGTGGAGTTTAGGTGCCCAAATAATAACAAACCAAACCAAACCAAAACACAAAACAAGGCAAAACTAAACCAAAACAACAACAGACGTCCCTGTCAACCAAACATAGGAGTGTTTTGGGAACTATTTGGCATTTGCCTACTTGAAACATGGTATGGCTTTGGCAGAGTATATTGCAGCCAGCACACTAATTAGTAGGCATGCAGGAAAAAGATGTGCATATGTTTATTATGGGTGGTAAAGGGACGTTCTGTGTATTATTTTATATGTGTATATATGCACAAATAACCAGCATCTCACCCCAGATGTAACATACAATCACATGCCCAACCTGAAAGTGTCTCTCTGTCTGTACAGAAATTTGTATGTCTGATGTATTATTACAGTTCCAACAGTTCCTGTGTGCATAGGCCTGTGCATTTCTAGTATATATTTTTATGCTGCTAACACCTGATGCTTTTCTCTGGTCCACAGATGCCTTTGTTAGCATTTTGAATACATACCCATCTATCCATATCCGAGCCTTTGGCTAATTGTAGCTCTTCTGTGCAGAAAGATGGCACAGTTCTAAAGTTCAATGTCTTAAAGCTTTTCAGGGCTAGACTCAAAGCATTTAGTGCTGGTGGAGAAGAAATTAAATTTAGAGCTGTTTATTCCTCGTCATATGGCTGGAATAATCTAAAAAAGGCTGGAATAGTGTAAAATATATTTCTAGTATTTTTTTAAAAGACTTTCCAGTATTTTGAAAATTACTTTTGTCCGACATAATTTAATTTAATGTAGAGAACTGCTAAGGCTTGATGGAATTATCTTTTAATCTAGCATATTATGATATAAAAATTTTGTTAATTATTAATTTTGCAGTATCACAAAGGTTGGAAGAGACCTCAAAGATCATCAGGTCCAACCTGTTACCACAGACCTCAACACTCAACCATGGCACCAAGTGCCACTTCCAAACCCGCTTTGAACCCCTCCAGGGACGCTGACTCCACCACCTCCCTGGGCAGCCCATTCCAGTAGCCAATGACTCTCTCTGTGAAGAACTTTCTCCTCACCTCGAGCCTAAACTTTCCCTGGCACAGTTTGAGACTGTGTCCTCTTGTTCTGATGCTGGTTGCCTGAGAGAAGAAAGTAATGGTTGCCTGAGAGAAGAAAGTAATTTCATCAGTTATCTTGGGTTAACTCCCAAATGTTGCTTCTTTTAAGAGGAGTTCTTGTTCCTGAATCATGCTGATGATGCTTTTAAGCCATTACACCTTTCCTTTATATCCACATCTATGAGATAGTCTAGGTAGTGAGATTCACATTCATAGAATCATAGAATGGTAAGGTTGGAAGGGACCTCAAGGATCAGCTAGTTCCTACCCCCTGCCATAGGCAGGGACCCCTCCCACTAGTACAGGTTACTCAAGGCCTTGTCCAACCTGGCCTTGAACACCTCCAGGGAGGGAGCAGCCACAACCTCCCTGGCCAACCTGTGCCAGTGTCTCACCACCCTCGCTGGAAAGAACTTCCTGATAACATCCAGTCTAAATCTTCCCTCTGCCAGTTTAAACCCATTGCCCCTCGTCCTGTCATTGCAAGACCTTGTCATTAGTCCCTCCCCAGCCTTCCTGTAGGCCCCCTTCAAATACTGAAGGGCTACTCTAAGGTCTCCTTGAAGCCTTCTCTTCTCCAGAGAAGAGAACTTTTCCTTGTAAAGTAGCAAAAATTTAGGGAATTTTCAGAAACAAAAGTTACTCTCAGTACCTGCATTTATTCGGTTGAGAACCTTTCACTTTTCCTTTCTTCTGCAGCTGTTTTTCCCCTTTCCTGTGTTTAATTGGGAGTGGTGATACATAGTAACACAGTAAAATACACAACATTTGGTCACAGTGCAGCCTCCCATCCTTGACCAGGCTGCAGTGTGGGAAGTGCAGGTCTTGGATAGATTACATTTGTGCGAAGTGCTGAAGTGAAGGAGGGAATGCTTTTAGGTTTTACACCTAGGCCAAATAGTGGACTTCTCTGTGATGTAACCTGTTAAAGTTGGAGAAGCTTTTCTGTATAGCTGCCCTGCAGTGCTGAAAGTAAGTTATGAATGCTGCACTGTTTAAGAGCAGAAAGGTTTGCCTGGAAGAGAGCGGTGTGCCTGGGCCCCCTGCTATTGAGAAGATGCCAGTCAGAAATGAAAACGTCTTTCATGAAACTATAGCGAACTTCCCCGTGATACACTACAATAATGCAAGGAATTTTTGGCCAAAACCTGTAAAAATAAGTATAATACCTTGGAAATGGCAAAGAAGAATTGCTCACATGGGGCTATTTCAAGAGGGCACTGCCAAAAATACGTGTGGGTTTGACACAGTTTTAGAAGTGACAGGATTGAGAAGTTTAAGCCATTCCCCCGTCCCCCCACCCCGTCCCCCCCTCCTCCCTGCCCTTTGAGATCTCCAGTTTCTTTTGCCTTTTGGTTACGACTACAAAAGATGTCTTCTGAGAAAAATGCTTTCTGCATGACATCAGAATAAAGGAATGTTCCACACTATTCAGCATGTTTAAAAGTATTGGTTGACTGAAATAACATTACATTTAAAATGAATTCTGAACAGAAGACCAGTTAAGGGGGAAAACGGAACAGATCGTGTTTTCCCAAACTTTTATCTTTAAAAAACATTGATTTATTGGACTTTGTAGAAATGTTTTCTTTAAAATAGTAAAATTGTGCTGTGTGGAACAGCACAGTAAAATAAAGAGAGCTGCTGTTTTGTCTTGTGATGGGATGTATATAGCCACAGGTAAAGACTGAAACATTTGGGATCAGAAAGTAAAACTACATGCATATAGAAAAGTTCAGATATTTACTATAGATAGGAAAAAAAGCTGTGGGAAATATATTTGCTTTTGTAAAAAAAAGTCTCACGTGTTTTTCATTGTCAAGGATTTTTATTCTGCCTGACTTAAATTGATTTTTCATATATGGTTAATTAAAAAAAAAAAGCTAATTAGTCTCACAAGTCATGCATTTACTAGTGTTTATTTTTCTTGAGCAATAACAAATGTACTGCTTGGACACTACCTGTTACAGGATTCTTTGGCATATTGTAATTTTCACTGGCACTTGGGATAGTCAAAGAAAGAATTGGAAGAGTGTTAAAAATAGCAAAAGAAAAAGGTGATGCTTAAGGAAATACAGTACAAGGGGAAATGGGTGGAAGCTGAGGCATAGGAAGTTTCATGTTAACTTGAGGATGAATGTTTTCCTCTTTAAGGGAGACAGAACACTGGAACAGGCTGCCCAGGGGGGTTGTGGAGTCTCCCTCTCTGGAGATATTCAAAACCCATCTGGATGTGTTTCTGTGCAATCTGGTGTAGGTGATCCTGCTCTGGCAGAGGGGTTGGGCTGGATGAGCTTTCAAGATCCCTTCCAGCCCCTGAAATTCTGTGATTCTGTGATATTCTAAACAAAGTACACGTGATAAATAATAGTGATACTAGTAATTGTTTTGAATTAAGGATTTTACCAGTTCTAAGTGTAGTGGCTTCATTGTCCAGAATGATGAAAATGTTAATTTAATTACTGCTTGTAGTGTTAATGAATAATTACTCATTACAGATCAATGAGTCTGTTTTCTTGTTAGGGATAAAAGGAGGCTTAAGGTGCACTGTGGTTCACAGGTGAGAGGGAAAGCTGAAGTTTACATGATCAGATTCATCACAAACCATTGGTTCATTGCTGTGAAAATCTGCACGAATTTGTAGAACAGGATAGTGGTCCAAATCCTAGCCCTGGGAGCTTGTGGTGGCAGGAATTTCAGAAATATGTATGTCAGTCTTATCGTTCACTGGAGGCATGGAAGACTGGAAGCTGGGAGAGCTGCCAGTCTCCATCACCAGTAAGGCTCTTGCAGTGCAGCTGTGTTATGTGGGTACTGGCCTTATGCTGCAGGTGTTATCTAGGTTTTAGTGTTGGTTATAGGAGTCTGCTTAAATTTAGTTTCCTCATCAATGAAATAAAACCACTCTGGAGTGTATAATCTAAGCAGAAAAATGAGAACATATCCCCAGAGTGGCAGCATTAGCTTGAAGGAGAGCAAGCAAGGCTGTTAGAGCACTACACTGCAGAGAGGAACTTGCATTCCCAGCACCCTTGGAGTGGAAGCCCAGGAAAGCTGGGAGACAGCTGAACTCAGGTGTCCAAAACACTTGAGTAATGTCAGTGCTGCAGCACTGAAGGGACCCAGGACATGACAGGGTTTTTCAGAAATGTGACTTTCCATGTAAGCTTGTCCAGTAAACATTTGTGGGAAGTGTATGTGTGTTTTTAGAAAGCTTGTGGAAGAAGAGGGGAGAACAGAAGAGAAAGCACTGCATGATAAGGGCTGCTGCAACATTGCTGGCCCTCATCTAATTCTGAGTTAATGAGACTTGATGTTTTATTTGAAATCCCCTAGCATCCTGTGCTTGTGTATTTCTTTTAGTCCTTCTTTAACAAGACTGAAAACCTTATAGGCTCAGAACCAAGGAGACTTATACTTTGAAATTTATTGTTATTATTACTATTTTATTTTTATTTTATTATGTATCTCATGAGACTTTTATTGCTGTAGTTGTCAGCCCTTCTACTTTGGGTACCTATTCAATGAATCCTTACAATGTCTCCCACCAGATGAGACACTACTCACATCTTGCAGCATGAGAAGCATCACAATGAGAAGCAAAACAGAGGAAGGGGACATACTGTCCTCTGTATGGTCTTTTTGCAGCAAGTCACATCTGCACAACAGAATATTTCAGATAGAAGAGTTTTGCTGTCTGTTTTCTTTTTACCATAATCTCTGTGAATAATGAAGTTGCACTTGCTGCAGTCAAATGAGTTGTTGTAGAATTATTTGGGGAGATACCTAGAAAAAAGTGAAAAGAAAAAAGGAAAAGAAAAATTATGTTGCTAGTTTTAACTTTGCATTTTGGAAATAAATACTAAAATAGTGAGGATAGCACCATCAGGCAGTCAGCAGGTGGGCAAAGCAGCAGGAGGGAAATGACACTTGCAGCACCTGCTCTGAACACTTTAGCAACAACAACAACAAAAAAAACCCACAAAAAACCCCACAAAAAAACAAACCGAAAAACCCAACCCCAAACAAGAACAACAAAAAACCTCACAACACAAAAACCAAGCAGGCCCTCCCCCCAAAAAAACAAACCAAAACCAAACCACCACAAACCAACCCAAACCCCTACTTTTATTTTGGTATTTAATTCCTGTATTTTTTTAGTTCATCTTAAAATATGTGGGAGAGAGATCTTGAGATTCATGCCACTTTTTGCTGTGTAGATTTATGTGAGCTTTATACGCGTCACCTTGCTACCTGAACTGTAGCGTGTTGCTAATAATGCTAATAAATTAAACCCCTTTTTTAATTTTCCTTATGGTGATAGTCTACTACCATTCTTCCCATTTTACAAATGGACAAAAACTGAGTACAGAAGGAGGCCAGCATCAAATCATGGCTTAACCGTAAACATAATTTATGGGTTACAGCTCAATCGCATAGAGGATAAAGGAAGTCTATAAAAATGGCTTTAGTTTCCTTTTGCTCTCTTGCTTCTCTGCTGGTTCAGTAACCCTGTACTTCACTGAAGAATCTGCTGTCTGGTCTGATTTCAATCAGATTAAAAACAGATGCAGGGGTTAGAAAGTACACCAAAGGTCACTGTGGCAAAGGAGGTGGCTAAACCTGTCCCTATTTCTCTTGAGCAACAAGCAGTAGACAAGGCAACAGCATACAAGCTCTGTGTTGAGTATGTGGTAAACTAAGATCAGCTGTGAACTAGCCAAGGCGGGATTACCCAGTGAAGTCTTTATTAGGGCCGTTATAGAGAGAGCATGTGTTACAAAGCAGATGGCTTTTACCAGTAGGTTTGTCTGCAGTTTTCTGCCTCCCAGAGCTGACTATGAGTTACTGGGGGATGTTTCTAGAGAAATGGTTGATATTAAAAAAAAAAAACCGCATTCAAGATTAAGGTGTCCAGTGTTACTGATTCTGCTCTTCAGTCTGCTACAATCATATTAGGTAAGTCACTTTGCTTTATTTCTCTCAGCTTCCTCCTTCGTGGAATTCTGTTGCTTAATGCAGATGCTACAAACATTACTTGGGTAGTGCTTTGATCATATGAATTGCCTGTTTGTCTTCTTAATTGTGATTTCTTCCTCAGAAGTCCTCTATTACAGCATATAGCACATATAGGAATTTTTAATTTGACAGCAGATTTAAGATATATGGAGGAAAGAGTTGTCCTGAGTTAGCACAGCCTACTCTCAGAAGCCCCCACCTACCACACAGACAGGAGGGAAGGTAACACAAAAAAAAATCTGGACTCACATAACAAGCTTGACTGAGATAATACTCTACACAATTACCTTAGCCTGTTTGCAGAAAATGCCCAGCAGAAAGAAGCAGCAGCAGCAGCAGAAGCCAGTGATAAAAAGATTCCCCCCACTGAAGCACAGAGAAGCCAGCTCGGTGGAAAAGACAAAGCCTTTCCCTCATAGGAGGTCATAGAAGGAGATGAGGTTGGTCAAGCAGGACCTGCCTTTCATGAACCCATGCTACCTGAGCTTGATCCCACCTGGATGGACCTTTATCTGCTTTCTCTGTAGCTTGGGTCTTCCATTCCAGAGCCCTATACCTGTTGTGTAAGGACATCAGAGTTAAGAGGTATAGAGTTAAGGGTTGTTCTGGGTTAACACAGCCTGCTCTCACAAGCCCCCTACCCACCACACGGGTGGGAGAGAAAGTAACACAAAAAGCCCCATCCAAAACCTGGATAGAGATAATGAATTTTACTAAAATAATACACTGCACAGTTACCTTAGCCTATTTGCAGAGCATGTGCTGCAAAATGTGGAAGCAGCAGCAGAAGACAGTGATAGAACAGTTTACCCCTACCCAAGCATGCAGAAACCAGCCCGGTGGAAAAGACCAACACCCCAAAGCTGGAAACCAGAACCAGCAAGTGGAATAGGAAGCTTTTCATGTTGCAATCTGATCTTCATGCCCCAGGATACTGTGCTCCTGCCAGCATTTACATTTTGAAACTGGCATGAGAGCAGCATGGTATTGAGTATCAGCAGCAGATTCAACTCAACCCATAAGAAGAGTATTGAATAAACTAGGAGAGGATGAGTATTCACTGTCTAGTTTGTCTCCTGGTGATTGTGGTTATTGAGAAAAGTGTATTTCTGCATTCAGAAGTTGGATAATAGTCAAGATGTCAATATTGAGAAAAGTGTATTTCTGCATTCAGAAGTTGGATAATAGTCAAGATGTCAATATTGAGAAAAGTGTATTTCTGCATTCAGAAGTTGGATAATAGTCAAGATGGCAGTGATATGTGTTTGAACGTTAAGTACTACTTGGTAAAAAAATATGTTCCTTAGCAAAAGAAATTTTGCTGTGTAAGGGCCCGATTCTGTAAATAAATGCTCCAAGATGCAGTCTGTAATTAATCTGAGCAGTCCAATTACTAGCAAACAAAGGCTTCATAAAAATAAGTACTGTGACTAGCAGTAAGAACTATTGAACTGGGTCATATATACAGTAGCAATAATTTCATTCCTATATTGACTAATTAACATGCATTCCTTTGGCCACCAGTGCTTCAGGATTCCACTGTGAAGAAATGATATTTACCAGGACTCAAAGTCCTGGTTATTGAGACTTGTATTTGATCATAGCTCTTTAGAAGTAGTACAGATGCTTTTTTCCTTTTTATGTTTGTCTCACTGTGAAAGAGATAAAGAAACAAAGAAGAACTGACCATAAGTAGAGACAGCAAACATCTTGTTGTCTGAGGGCTATGACATTCTCAGGAGACTCAGCTACATCTTATTAGGGCAGTACAGAAACCTTCAGTTCATTGCCAAACTACAGCTGGCTTGAAATAAGAATTATAGATAGCTTGATTGAGTAGATTAACTAAGTGCCATATTATTCTTTAAATGAGAGCTCCCACAGTTTATCTTCTACATGTGTGAAGTGCATTTTACATAGTTGCTCAGTCATTGAGTGAGTATTAATGAAGTAGTCCATTCTACCTGCAGAAAGGTGCTTTGTACCCACCTTAAGAGAACTTTTTATGGAATGAGTTGCATAAATAGACCACACCTGAAATACTGTGACCAGTTTTGGGTTCCCCAGTTTGAGAGAGACAGGGACCTGCTGGAGAGAGTCCAGCAGAGAGCCATGAGGATGATTTGTGGACTTAAGCATCTCCCGTATAGAGAGAGACCGAGAGACTTGGGTCGGTCTAGTGTTGAGAAGGCTAAGAGGACATTGATGAAGAGTCTATAAATACCTGAGGGGTGGGTGTCAAGTGGAGGAGGCCAGCCTCTTTTCAGTGGTGCACAGTAATAAGACAAGGAGCAATGACTACAAACTGGAACATAGGTTTCACCTCAACATGAGGACTAACTTCTTTGCAGTCAGGGTGACAGAACACTGGAGCAGGCTGCCCAGAGAGGTTGTGGACTCTCCTTCTCTGGAGACTTTCAAAACCCACCTGGATGCATTCCTGTGTGGACTACCCTAGGGGATCCTGCCTTGGCAGAGGGGTTGGACAACGATCTCTGGAGATCCTTTCCAACCTCTAATGTTCTGTGATTCTGTAATGATTTTTAAATTTTTTTTTTTCCCTTTTGAGGAAGATCCTCTTTATCTACTAACTGTGTGTAAGTAGAGCATTGTGTTCATAGAGGAAAAAAAGAAAGTTGAAACCAAGATAATTCCTTGCACATAACGTTTTATACATATTTTTGAAAAGAAGTTTCATGTTAGTTGTCAACCTACTATCAATACATTCGTTCTTTCAGGCAGAATAAAGCAATGTGAAATTGGAACACATAAGCAATTCCAACAAGATGTTTAGAAGTTTGTTCCTTCTGTGGTTCATTTATAACAGTAAACCAGCCTTGCATCTTGAAATACAGCAAGTCCAGGGTAAAAAGGTGGTGTAGTTTTGGGGGTTTTAAGTTATTTTTTTTCCATGATGAAAAATGTGTAATTCAGTAGATGTAAAAGCTTTGTTGCAGAACACACAGTGGTGTAGTTACCAAAGACAGACAGGTTACTACAGACATGCTGTATTTTGGATCTTTGGCACTTCAGCAGGAGGAAATTTCCCTTCAGTATAGATTCTCTTTTGCAAGCTGACAGTCATTATGTTCAAGTGTGAAGAAGGTTTAGCTGCACTAACTTTAGCTATTCAGCTGATTCAGTGATTAGAACTTCACAGGCAATGAAGTCCTCTTTCTTCACAGGTCAGATGTGGTGCTGATAATCAGATTGAAAGCGCTATAACCTAGCTTACTTACTAAGACACCTTCCTCACGAGTTAGAAAAGCAGGGAACACTGTTCCAGAACTGGGCATGGGGTGGATTTTGGGTTGAGCTTTCTTTGGTGGGTTTTGTTGTATTTTTATGGGGTTTTTTCGAAGGAGGCCTGATTGTAGTATGTGCGTAGGTGATTTTGTTTATTGACACAGGTATTATGACTGCCTCTGAAAATAAGATTAAGCCAGGTGCTATTGCATGTAAATATCAATTTGCATGTTCTGCTCATTAAGTAAGCTCTCCTTCAGAACTTACCAGGATTCATCTTGATTTATTTTGTTAAAACACTTTGGCTTTTGGAGTCTGTGTCCTGAATTACCTCTAGTATATATGTGTATATCTTTCTCTTACTATATTAAGTCTTTATAACTTTGGTGATCTTTGTAACTGTTTTCTTTTAAAATATAGGTATATATTTCTGTTGGCATTATTTTAGCTGTTAAAGAAATGCAGTTAACAGCTTGCAAAATGATATTAAAAAAAACCCAAGCCCTATGATGACACTGATTTTTCTCTAGAGAAAAGAGTGTGTTACAGTTTGAAGCTAAGTGCCTTAGCTTAATGTCTTAATTATAAACAAGAATCAGAGAATCATAGAATGGTAAGGTTGGAAGGGACCTCAAGGATCATCTAGTTCCAACCTCCTGCCATAGGCAGGGACACCTCCCACTAGTATAGCTCACTCAAGGCCTCCTCCAACCTGGCCTTGAACACCTGCAGGGAGGGAGCATCCACAGCCTCCCTGGGCAACCTGTTGCAGTGTCTCACCACCCTCACTGCAAAGAACTTTCTCCTAACATCCAGTCTAAATCTCCCCTCTGCCAGTTTAAACCCATTGCACCTTGTCCTGTCATTGGAAGACCTTGTAAATAATCCCTCCCCAGCCTTCCTGCAGGCCACCTTCAAATACTGGGAGGCTACTCTAAGGTCTCCTTGAAGCATCCCATTGAGTAGAAAATAGAGGTAAATAAAATAGGGGATTGGATGGAAAATAAAAATAGTGATGTCTATGTCATTCCAGTCGCTTGCTGATTAGGATAAAATTTGCTACATAAACTATTCTCCTCCTTCTCACTTCTCTCTGTGATTCTGCTTTGCATTACTCCCTTATCTCTGTCCTTACCCTGTGGTGGTATGTTGTGTCTGTGAGGTACCAGGAATAGAAGGGAAGGAGGGAGAGGAGTCTGCTGGTAGCCTACTCTGAGTGTGTCCAAAGGAATGGGGAGCAATTCAAAGGGTTTGTGAATTATAAATGTATGTAAATATATATTTTGTACATATTTGTTACATTTTATACTTCTAGATTTTTAGCTTACTTTTGTAAATATACCTTCTTTTTTTGCTTTCAAACCTTCTGAGTTAGTCTAGTGATTTATTTTGGGGTATTTTCAACCTATCACAGAGTGATTCACGGTTCTGAGGTTGTGAATCCTCAGCCTTCTGATGTGCCATAAACACAGCCACATAGTGTTTGTAACTGAAGGGTATCACAAACTGCAGACCACTGACCACTGTGGAACTATGAAGCTAAGAAACTTGTTTATGTGATTATGCCCTTGGTGTTGCAATGCATGACATTTGTAAATTCATCTCATCTCTGGAAATCCTTGTGCAGTTTAGGTGTAGGGATTGATAATAAGACCTTTTGTATTTTATAAGAAAGGCATCCTAGAAAAGATGGTTAAAATAATTGCTGCTTCTTGGGTTGTTGTCAAAATACATGACTGTAGCTGAAAGAGGAGTCTGGAGTGCTGATGTGCTCTCTGTGCTACACTGAGGGCTAAATGCTTTCTGTGTCGCACAATAGTAATGAGAAGTAATTGAGAAGCTCTGCAGGATACAGAGAAAGTTTTAATTTGTGTGTGCTAAAGACTGATGAACAGGCACACCATAACTTGCTTCTTTGATGCTACAATCATGCCTGTTTTTTCTTTGCCAGCACTATGAGCTTTCTGCTTGCTGAAGGTTCATCAAGTTTCTCTTCTGGAAAGGAGCCACTCTTCTTATGTCTACAGCTTCCCCAGCTTCCCTTTCCTGCAGTCTTTCTGTGCTGTTCACCTGCCAATGTTGACAAAAGTTTTTGCAGATACTAGGTCGGTTGACTTCCTTTGTGCCATATAACAGAAATCAGTAATTCTTATACCCATAAGCATCAGTTGAGGAGGAGGAGAGGAAGTGATTTTTACTCTGTGACAACATATCACGCTCTCTTTATAGTATGACATTATAAAAGTAATCTAATGGTTACATGTGGGTCATGCTATCCTCCAACCAACAAAATATGTAGACGTATTCCTTAAACTAATCCACTGCATTATTCTGTTGACTCCAATGTACTGCTCACCTACTGAAAAGTAAGAATGTTGAAGTGCTGTTCCAAATGGAGTCCTGGGTTGCATCAAGAGAAGTGTGGCCAGCAGGACAAGGGAGGGGATTCTCCCCCTTTACTCTGCTCTTGTCAGACCCCACCTGGAGTACTGTGTGCAGTTCAGGAGCCCCTAGCACAGGAAGGACATGGAACTGTTGGGGTGGGTCCAGAGGAGGGCCACCAAGATGCTCAGAGGGCTGCAGCAGCTCTCCTATGAGGACAGGCTGAGAGAGTTGGGGCTCTGAGCCTGGAGAAGAGAAGGCTTTGAGGAGACCTCATAGTAGCCTTCCAGTATCTGAAGGGGGCCTACAGGAAGGCTGGGCAGGGACTATTTACAAGGTCTTGCAATGACAGGACAAGGGGCAATGGGTTTAAACTGGTAGAGGGGAGATTTAGACTGGATGTTAGGAGGAAGTTGTTTGCAGTGAGGGTGGTGAGACACTGGAACAGGTTGCTCAGGGAGGTTGTGGCTGCTCCCTCCCTGGAGGTGTTCAAGGCCAGGTTGGATGAGGCCTTGAGTGAGCTGTACTAGTGGGAGGTGTCCCTGCATATGGCAGGGGGTTGGAACTAGATGATCCTTGAGGTCACTTCCAACCTTACCATTCTATGATTCTATGCAAGTCTTTATTACTAACCCGCCTATTCTGCATGTGTATTCAGATACACAGGATTTTCATGTGATGAATGACTCCTGGATGTTTCATAGCATTGAACAGTTCTGTTTTTATCTGCCTACTCTATGCATTTTTCACCTGTTAATGACATTCATCTTGTCTGTCGGTGGTGTTTTTAACGTGTCCATCACCAGAGCAATCCACCTGTCTCTTCTGCAAAATAAATGCCTCTTGAGATAGGAGCAGTAATGCATGTGTAATTTTTTTATTTTTCCAAAAAGGTTATTACTGAAAGATAGGAGTCTTCCTTCCCCCACTCCAATACTTATTTTTCCTAGTGACAAAATCTGCAGCAGAAAGCACTGAGCAAACAAGTTTATCAATTTGAACAGGCCAACTGCACAACTAAATGTATGTGAAACTTAACAAATCCCTTGGGGAAGCTGACTGTAAGAATTTCCTAGTCTGTGTCGAGTTACTGAGGTGCGACATGGTGGATTGAACTTAATGCCTTAGGCAAGCACAGTCAAATAGAGTTTAAGATTTTGCTGTGTCCATGAAGGGATCTGCTAGTAGTTGTCTAAATTAAGCTTTCAGAAAAGAATATAACACTATCATGAGCTCTTTCCCTTGAATATTTTGGCAGGTTATTCTGGTTTAAAAGAAATCCAACTAGGATTTCCTCTGTGTAAGCCTCATGGCAGTTGCAAAAAGATTGAAGGGTTACTTCCCTTAGCAGGAACAGCAGAATAGTGGAACAGAATTTTTCCAGTACACTCTGCTGGCTGTTTTAAAGGTATATCATCTTAGGCAAAACTGAGGATCCCCACCTGTGTGGGAGTTGGCTGCTGCTGCTGCTAAGACTGCAGGGACATCATACCTGCTTTTTTTCTTGCTTACATCTCTGTGAAGGGAAAACTGAACCTGGTGACCAATCTGGCCTTAATGACCTTTGTGACCCTGTAACAGCCATCCTCAATGAGGCAACAGCTTATCAAAGAGTCTGTACACATGCTACAGAGTTTAAACGAGGTCTCCTAATGACAGTGGTGCCTTCAGTTTACAATGGTGAAGAAGCCACTTGCTATACTAAGAATTGGAAAGCCACCAAGATGGAAGGGAAAAATGTAGGTACTCAGGTGCCATGCCCAAATCCAGGCAAAAGTTTGAGCACTTTTGGAATGTTTCTAAGCAGAGGCGAGCTGGTGTCCCGGAAAGTTAGAGCTTCTGATCAACCCTCTGCAGCATGACTCCACCTGTAGATGACAGAGCTGCGATGGTAGCCTTGCCCCATGCCTGGCAGGTAGTTCAAGTTCTCAGAGTGAAGCTAGAGCTGATGGTAGAGCTGGGCCCTGTGCAGCAGGGCAGGGTTAAGGTGCCTCAGCCATAGCTCACAGTGGTGGCAGAGCAAAGAGGAGCTTTGGAGTTTACAATTAATCTCCTTTCCCCTTGAGAAAGAGGCTGGAAATCTGGATTTCACTAGGTGTGCCGTTTGACCTCAGTTCTTGTTGGGATCTGCAGCACTATTTCTTCTCTGGTGTGTGCATCCACAACTCTAAGTGTTTTTAGGACTTCTTGCATTACTTTTCTTCCACAAAGGACCCAGCTTCTTGGGTCACTGCAGTGTAAAAAACTTATTTACACGGTAACCTATCTGTGATGCACAGAAGATACCATACTCTTTTCATTGCCAATGAGGCAAGCGTTCATTGACTTTTTCCTGAAGTGTCCTGAGACTTGGAATTGAGTGTCTATCTCTTTTTGGGTAAGTTTGTTTTCACTTGTTCTCAGATATTTATTTGTTAATTATTATTATTTTGTTGTTCATTTAAATTGACTAGGTGGCAGTTTGCCTTATTGTCTGCTAAAATCAGGCAGGGACAGTTAAGCAAGTCTGTATTTGCAGGCTCTATTTAGATCATAATATTCCTTTAGCTCTTGATATTGCCAGTATCAATGGTGATCTCAGCTGTAGGATGAACCTATGTCCTTTTGTCATGTGTTAACTCAGGACCTCCAGCAATTAGCTAGAGTCAAACAAATATCATGAGATATAAGAATGGGATGTAAGAATGATCAGCTGAATTATCTGTTTATATTGAATCACTGCTTTTATAGTTCCATGACAGGAGGTGATGAGTACATTTTTTTTGCTATCCTAGATGGACTGTTGGTCAGGTGTTGAACACGAGTGCCAGGGATCTGTCTGCTTCAGTTTCTGGTTTAGGGAGGTGAGGTGCTGCTCCAAAACATGTAGGAACAGGGAGTTAGGCATATGAACAAGTGTGTTTAATCTGTCTCCTGTTGCTCAGAGCAAGCAGTAGTCTGCTAGCACGGTGACCAATCCCTAGAGTTAATTACCATAATTCATTAGCAAAGCCTCACTTCCTGGATGATTTGAGTTGATTAGTAGGCAGTTTGTTCTGTCACCTTTTTTTGGCTGAGCATTCAGTCAGAGGTTTTAGACTCCTAAGACTTAATGGATTTACATGTAGCACTTACCCAGCAGGGAGAAACAACTGAGATCTAGTGCAACTTGTTGCTTTTTGTGTAGCCTTTGGGACTTGGTGCAGGGCTTAATGGGAACAAGGCTTTTTAACTCAAAATAGTGAAAAATGTTTTTTCTTCTATGCTTTCTTGCTATGGCCTTGATAGATCAGCTGGTTACAGCTGACCACTTGCAGTAAAGTAAGGGTAATTTGTTTCTCACATGCTAGTAAGATTGCAGAAGGTTGTAGATCTTCCTGAAGAGCAGGAGCTATGCAAGTTTTCTGTGGGACTGAGAACCAATGTATATTGACACAAGCCACTATTTTTCAGGTAAAGAAAAAAGCTACTTGTCTGTTAGTTATGTGTTTTAGTAGACAGCAGCTTGTAGTAGGAGCCTGTGAGGCATGAGGCTTTGGTAAGATCCCAGTTAAATCAGCAGATGTACCTGTTACTTGCAGAATTTGAGCAGGGCTTAGTGACTGTTCCTATTTGTGGATTTCACGGTTTACTGTCTCGTTTTTGGGGTGTGTGTGTGTGTTTGGACTGAAGCATTGCTCTGTTTACCTGCCTGTGGACAAACAAGCACCATGATGTATAGCCAAGTTTTGTTACTATCTTGTTCAAGCTAATGTAAATTACAGGCAAGATCCTGTAATTGTTGCCTAAGGACATAACACTTCACATTTTTGCAAATTTTCTTTTGTTTGACTTCTTATCCAGTTATAAAACTAATACATTTTGGAGTAAGAGGTACACTTTTGAAGAAAGGCTGAAAACACTCCCTTTCTGTCCAAAGTGATACACTTGGGAGGAGGGGAAACTGGGATGACAGGAGTGCAAGACTGATGTGGTATTATATGTATTATTACTATATTGCATATATTATTACTGTATATTGTATAAGCGACTGAAGGAGTTGGGGCTGTTAAGTTTGAAGAAGAGGAGGCTGAGGGGAGACCTCATTGCCATCTACAGCTACTTGAAAGGATGTTGTGCAGAGGCTGCTGCTGGCCTCTTCTCACAGGTGGTGATAGGACAAGAGGGAATGGCCTCAAGCTGCGACTGGGTGGGTTTAAACTGGACATCAGGAATCTTTTTTTTCTCAGCAAGAGTGATCAGGCATTGGAATGGGCTGCCCAGGGAGGTGGTTGAGTCACCAACCCAGGATATGTGTAGAAGTCGTTTGGGTGTGGTGCTTGCCGATATGGTTTAGGGTGAACCTTGCAGAGTAGGGACATCGGTTGGACATGGTGATCCTGAGGGGCTTTTCCAACCTGAGTGTTTCTGTGATTCTATTACTAAAGTAAATTTGTGAAGCTGGCTCAAGATATAAAGATCATAGAATCATAGAATGGTAAGGTTGGAAGGGACCTCAAGGATCATCTAGTTCCAACCGCCTGCCATAGGCAGGGACACCTCCCACTAGGANGTTCAAATCTATTGCCCCTAGTCCTGTCATTACAAGACCTTGTAAATAGTCCCTGCCCAGCCTTCCTGTAGGCCCCCTTCAGATACTGGAAGGCTACTATGAGGTCTCCTCAAAGCCTTTTCTCCAGGCTGCAGAGCCCCAACTCCTCAACCTGTCCTCATGGCAGAGCTACTGCAGCCCTCTGGTCATCCTCGTGGCCCTCCTCTGGACCCACTCCAGCACTTCCATGTCCTTCCTGTGCTGAGGGCTCCTGAACTGCACACAGCACTCCAGGTGGGGTCTGACAAGAGCAGAGTAAAGGGGCAGAAATCCCCTCCCTTGCCTTGCTGGCCACACTGCTCTTGATGCAGCCCAGGACTTGTTTGACTGTCTGGGCTGTTGTGTTAGGTCAGCAGGGTCACTTATATAGGTGGCTTCAGTGACAAATTATGCAGAGACTTTCTACATTAGTTGAAGACAGTAATAAGTAATTTACACATTATCTGATGTTACAGATTTAGTTGAATACTTTCAGAAAGATGCTAGGAATTCAATATTCTGGCTGTCGAGGTTTGGTTGAAAATGGTAAGAAGACAGGAAAGAAAGAATTACTGCAAAGGAAAATTTCATTGTCATCTAGTGGTATTACCCCAGACTGAAAGAGTTTAAGTCTTGTCAGTATTGGTAGGCTTAGGAGTTTGACATCAGGGCTGGACTGCATTTCTTTGGGGCCTGGTGTATACAGTGTTTTGCCTTGGGCTCTCGTTATTTACTACTGCAGGGACTATTTCCTGTCAGATAATTTTGTAGTGTGAGTTACTGGATTTCAATAAAGCTATGGCCTTGGCCTTTAATCTGGTTACCAGAGATCTATGTTTTCTATCTGTGTAGTCCGGAGTGGCATTTGCAATGTAACAAACGTTTTAAAGATTTACTCCTGTGGCACTTAAGAATGTTGTTCCAACCTAAGGTTTCTTCCCTAAAAGAAGTACATATCTTCATATACTTAAATTTCTGATATGAGTAAGTAATTTTACACACCTTAACAGTGTCCTGGCTTTAAGGAAAGGATTTTCTGTCTTGCAGAAAGGATTTACCAGTGTTCTTTCTTGGCACACAGGGAAATTGCCAAAGGTATTGTTAAAAAAAAAAAAAAAAAATCAGTAAATTGGGATATATTAATACTTGTAATACTGTAACATCATAATATATTAATAGTTAGTTACAACCAAAATCCTATTAAAAGATCAGCAAATATAAGCTAAGCAGTTTTGAGTCTTGCACTACAAGAAAGACGCTGAGTTTCTGGGGCATGTCCAGAGAAGGGCACCAAAGCTGGTGAAGGGTCTAGAGTACAAGTCTGATGAGGAGCTGCTGAGGGAACTGGTATTGTTTAGTCTGCAGAAGAGGAGACTGTGGGGAAACTTCATTGCTTTCTACAAAAAAAAAAAAAAAAAAAAAAATTCAAGAGAGGGGGGGGTGGGTCTCT
>VWZE01007056.1:8700-34435 GCA_013396675.1 Eubucco bourcierii | reverse complement strand
CAAGTGAGGTGGTGGTTGGTCTCTTTTGCATAGTAACAGGTGGTAGAACGAGAAGAAAAATTTCTTTGCTAAAAAGAGTGGTTATGGATTGGAATAAGTTGCCTAGGGAAGTGGTGAAATTGCTAACCCTGGAGGTGTTCAAGAAATGTGTGGACATGGCTATTTGGGACATGATTTATTGGCTGTACTGGTCTTATGTTGATGGTTGGATTCAATGATCTTAGAGGTCTTTGCTAACTGAAACAGTTTTATGATTTTATACATTTAACTACCTATACGAAAAAAATTTATTTAATTACAGTACAAGCAGCTACAGAATGTGAAGGTCTGAACTGGCTTTAAACCTTTCCTAGTTGTGGGGTTTCTTCTAGAGCCCTCTGGCACAGTGAAGGGGTGTGCCAGGTACAAACCTTGCTCTGAATTGAATCTAAATGAAAACATGAAGGGGCTTGGAAACTGGCAAGTCATGGTGCTGCCTTCTACCCACTGATGAAGAGACCTGGCCAGCTTCCCACTGATAAAGATGGTGCAAAAAAATCTGTTGCATCCTGGGCTGCTGATGCAACCACAGCTGCAGGACACATGTAGTTGCAGTTATTATTTGCAATACATCCTGCCAGGCTTTACTGTCTTTTTATCAATCCTATTCTCTTAAGATTGTCTGCTCTTATAATATGTTAACATTCAGAGCATCAGGAAGTGGAAACTTTGACCAAACTTTTATTTTTGGTGTTTCAGAAGTTTGCACTGCAGTATGTTCCATGTAATCTAATGAGCAGCTGACATACTACACAATGTCTTATTATGAACCAGCTAATTTATTTGCAGCTAACAGGCAGCAAATAACAAATACTAATTAATAACAGATTTTTCTCATCATGAGTTATCTGTGAACACTTTCCCAAGCATATTTGCTATTCAAAAATTTCAGTCACAAATTAAGGAAATTTATTTCTTGCTGATTTGGGAGGTGTTATTTGTGAAACTGGTTGGGGTATGACATTTAAGCTGTTTTAGTGTTGGGTTCATGATTGCTTCTATTCCCCAACTGAATTGATAGGTCTTCTAAAGCTGGGTATCCCAAATGCTGGTGGTTGCAAAGCCTGCAATAGGCAAAGAAATGCTCTGTTTCCATACACAAGGAGTCTGCCAGAGCACTGGTAGAAAACAAACACAAAACCATGTAAATATCATAGAAGTGAAGCTGGTGGAGCAGTAAAGTGAATATTTTTCAGTGTCTGCAGCTTTGTAACAGAAATGTATGGGAAAACACCTGAATGTGAGGTAGTGTGCTATGAATAAGGATAATCTATTCTGAGCATTTTCCCAAATGTTACCTTCCCAAGAACTTTTGCATTTGTCCCTCTTCTGTCCTCCTTCCTTCCAAGTAAATATTTATGAACTGTTTAATCCCCTCTCAACATGTGCATAGAGCTTCCACTGACACTAATCGTAATTACTTATGCTTATTGCCAAGGAAATAGGAGTTCTCTAAGGGTGAAATTCACTTCATTTGTGTAAAGCTGTGTAACTGACAGGTCCAAAAATTGCCTGCTGCAATCCAGGACCAACATGTTAATAAGTCTGTGTGCCATGTATAGCCTTATGAGTGACTCCTGCAGTTGCTTGGCCTTATTTGCCTATCTCTAGCATTTCCATGGCTACAGTTTGGCTACTTTTCAATTTTTTATTAATTTTCCCATTGACTTTATGGCTGTCAGCGTGGAGTTTGTGCTGCTTTCAGAGGATGTAATGTATCTCATGATTAAAGACTGTGGGCTTCAAGAAAGTGCGCTTCATTATATTCAGAGAATTGGTAGGTAGTTTTCTGTAGGAAGCAAGTGCATGTGAAGACAGTCGACAGTTCTTTGAAGGGCTGAAGCACTAACTTTACTGATACAAAGAAAAAGAAGTTGTAACAAGTCCAGGTTAACCAAACAAAAGCTCTTCAGTGACCTAAAATTTGAGGGATGTTGCCAAAAGCTGAAATTATTCGGGATGAGTATGAAAGTATGATATGGACAGGTGGAGATGAGGTTTGAAAACCTTGCTTTCAAATGAGTGGAGTTCAACAAAGCGCTGAGACAGGAAGGATGAGGAAAGGGCTTACCCATTGCTTAGGGAATAGGTAAAGAGACTGACAAATGCCTTGGTGTTTGCAGAGTAATTTGTTAGCTTCTTGCTGCTTAGTTTTCTGTAGAAGTATTAATGAATGTTAGATGGTTTACTAGTTACACCCACTATGGGGTGTGAAAAAGTTAGACATTTGCATAGAAAACAGAGGAATTGTCCTGGGTTCAGCCAGGATAGGTTTAACCTTTTGGGCTGTGTGTTTGCTATGTTGTTGTTTTTCCTTCGAAGAAGCTGAGAGGCAGCTAAACCAGTCAAAGGGTATTCAATACCATACTGGCATCATGCCCACTATATAAGGAAGGGCTGGCCAGGGCAAGCTTGGGCGCTTTGAGATTGTGACCTGGGCACAGGGGCAGGATCAAGCCAGTACTACATTTTATATCACTCGCTGTATGTGTTATTTCATTATTGTTCTCCCTCATTGTTTTCTCTTGATGCTGTACCCTTAAACTCTTTTTATCTCAAGGGTTTTGCCTTGTCCTCATGATTCTCCTTCCCATCCCATTGGTGGGAGTGGTCTAGAATGAGGTAGGCGTGGGGGAGTTGTGTGAGCAGTTTAATGGGGCTCAGCTGCTGGCTGGGTCTGAAACACAACAGCAATGATGAATACCTAGGTCAGAAGGGTTGTGAACTGGGGTTGTTTGTGGGTTTTTTGTGAGTTTGGTAATTTTTTTTTTTTTAAATAACTAATGGTATTTATCTAAGAATAACTGAGAAGTGGCTAGGCTGCTTGCATAACTGAAAGCATCTTCTATGAAAACTCTTGGAGCCACCAAGATTCCTAGCATACTAGCAGGCATAGAGTTGTGGTCGAACAGCATGCTTCAGCATGCAAGTCAGATGTGTAAGTTCTGATTCTGAACCTCAAATAGTGACTAGAGACAATTCAATGTTCCTAGTGGAGGCAGAGGCTCTTCTGGAAGTGCCATTCCACATACAAAATTCTCATTTAGGTATTTAATTAGTTTCCTGAGAGAAGTCTCTGTGAATATGGTCTCCTCACTGCTGCTGAGATATGCTTTTCTCACTCAGCTGTGCTTCTTTTTGAACCTTATGGACCCAGTCAACAACAGACCGGTCAGCAAACCTCAGTTACTGGAAAAATGCACATTGCTAAGAAGCATCTCAAAGATAACAAAGATGTGTGTAACATTCAATGGGTTTGTTTTTTAGGGCACGTGGGTATGATATTGGGTAGGATGCCATCATTCTTGTTCAAAATTGGATGCCTGTGTATGCCAAAGGTGGAAAGTCATAGACTGCAAATATATCAGGTTTATAAAAATGTGGTCAGATTTCTTTGCAAGTTCAGTTTTGAACCACTAAGGGGACTGATGAAGGCATGGATGTTGTTGTATAAAACAAAGTTTAGTCATTCTTTATGTTAGAGAGATGTAGTTTTTTGCCAAGTGGAGTATTCAGTGATTAATATGGCTCCAGAAATCTGATTTTTATATTTGCCAAACCATCTGAGTATTATAAGCAGTAAGAGACAGCTTTTTGGTGACAGCTGGGTAATACTGATAAAACAAAAGTTGAAGCAGTGCTGTACAGAAAAATGGATTATTGCATCCAATCTGTATTTGTTCAGTGGTTATGAAACATACTTCCAGAAATTGTTTGAATGTATTAAATAGAAGGGTTAAAGAATTTGAGCTATAAGCTTAAGGCAGGATTGTACAATAAAACAAAACTATGTAACTCTATTGAATGCTTAGGAAGTAAAAAAAAGTAGACCCATGCTTCTAGATTCTAGTCCTGCTCTCAGATGCCCTCTGCAATTCCTTCTGCATCTGCAAAGCTTGAGAAATGTGAGCAGAGATTTGGAGAAGGGTGCATGTCACCATGGAATATTGGGGCCTGAGCTGGTTTAACCATAATTTTGAAGAACTTCTACCAATAGCTATCATCAGAATTTGTGTCATGTTAAAAAATTTATGATTGTTCTTTCACTTTAGTGGTTCCTTTTGTGAAATATTTCAGTGGCTTGATCAGCAAATGGTCTAAAAAATTTAGAAACAAAACTTTATTTGAACTTGTGGTAGAAATGACAATATTTTGATGATTTACCCTACAGCAGATTTTGAGGCTGCCCTTTCGTATCTTTAATTACAAAGAACATGCACTGGGTGCAATAGGTGTGGCTCAGCAGAGGCAGGGAGAGGCCTGGGTCAGTCATTGACTTGGGTAATGGGTAGATTTTGCTCACTGTTGGCTGAACACTGACTGTTACATCAGTTGTATTTTTCTGACACTGGTCTCAAAAGAGTGTAAAATCAGAGTGAAGTTGAGTTGGTAATAATAGTCATAGGGAGCGGGAGATAGTCTGACAGGTTCACTTCTTCATGTCTAGTGCTGACAGTCTGCAAGATAGAGCATGTTCACTGGCCTCTCCATACAGCATCAGCAGGGAAGGAGAGCTCCCTGTACCTTTGCCTCTTGTTTGAGATCCCCAAGCACTGCAGAACATGGACTTTTGATTTGTCTTTTTACAAGATGAATTGTTAAATAAATAGCAGCTGCATATAAACAAAACAACCATTTTGGGTCAGTTGCAGTCAAGCAAAAAGGATGAAAGAGAAAAGCAAACAAACATTTCTACAGTTGAAACAGAAATATAAAGGAATTATTTTCAGTTTCTTGTCTTCTACAAACAAATTCTAGAAAAGCAGTGAAAACATTAAAAGGATGAGAGATACTTTTACCTGTAGAGGATGATGATGTAGAAAGGGTGTGCTTACAGGTGGAGTGGAGAAAGAGGCACCAAGGGAGGAGTTGTAGAGTGATCAAGTTATTTTTTCTGTTTAATTCCTATAGTTCTTGCGAGGAAGCTGAAGACCAAAAATCCCTTTTTGGCCCTCTGTGGCACTCTGCACATGTAAAAGTAATTTAAAGAACCATTAATTTGAATTTTCTGTAATTTTAACAACAAGTTGTGGCTAATAGATGAGTGTACACAGTGCTATAATATGCCCAGATAATTTCATATATTGTGCATAAAAAACCCAGCAACCAAAGCACACAGAACTTTATTTGATTATTTGGAATGTGATAAAGGTTAGTTCATTAAACAGCACATAATTATTTGTTCTGTTAAGAAACTAAGCCTGTTAAACTGGAAGAAAGCAAATTTGTTCTTATGTGTGATGGAGCTGTCTTAAATTAGTAACCGAGGCTTAGCCTTATAAATGAATGAATTCACTGATGAAAAATTGTGTGTTTGTTTCTTCTATGCCATGTTAACTTTATGGGTTAAATTAATTTCTTAGAACAGCAGCAAGCTGTGCCTGTAAGAAACATTTCCTCCTACCTATTTTGGAAACTGATAGATGCTGCAAAGCTGCTGGAGGATCTTCAAAGGTAGTCCATGTAGGTAAAAATGACAATGCTAGAAACAGTTGTTAGATTATTGTGGCTTTGGTAAAAAATAATTTACCCTCATTTGGGAAAAGAATTCTGGGGTGTTTTTTTTTGTTTTTTTTTTTTTTGTGGGTTTTTTTAATATGACAAGTACCACATTGCTGGTTTTCACATGTCCTACACTTTGTTTGTGTGTGTGTGTGTTTTATTTTCTTGCTTAGCATCGAAGCCCGGAGCATAACATTGTGTGTTAAATAGTGTCCAATGTAAGCAGTAGTATTTTGCTTAATTTTTTTAGCATCGGTTTAAATTATTGCACAGAATACAGGACTGCTGACAAATAGGTCTTATTTGACTGACTTTATTTTGCAGTAAATTGAGGATGTAAGAGAAATACAAGGGTGCCAGTTTTCCTGACTCTGAAACTCCGCTGACGGCACTGGGTTGCCATCAGTGGGATTGCAGAGGTGTAATTTGAGTATACTTAAGAAGTTGAATAGATGAAGCCAATAATGTCCCAGTGGTCCTTTGAATTTGGCCCCATGAAATTAATTTCCACCTCAGCTTGTACACAGAATAAATTAATTCATCCAGACCCAGTACAGCTCTTCTATAATCTGTGTAATTGCTTGTTTATTCCAGCACCTGGTAGGTCTCTTTATCTCTGAACTTTTGTGCTCTGCAATATTAGCTTGTCTAAAGCTGTAAAATTAAAAGTTACTTAAGGATTTTATTGAGCTGAAGTGATTGTGTTTTCCAGCCATAGAGGGTTTGTTTACTTAGCAGTGATTCAACCCCACCCAGTTGTAAGGCCAGCCCAAGCTGTTATCACACAATAGGACTTGGTGTTTGACCATAACTGCACGTCTCACTCAACAGGCAATCAGCATTTTAATTAGTGATTAAAGGAAAGTCATTGTACTCTAGCTGCTTTATCACAATAGCCTAATAATTTTGTGTTGAATAAATAGATAATGCAAAAAGGAAAACCTCCCCTCATAATGTTGTTGTCATTAAGGACTCTTTTACTCATTTGTGTATGTATTAAAACACACATGACATGAATAGAGGTAATTATAATTGCTACAGGTTTTTTGGCAGATTAGCTCACAGGTTTTTTCCTTCATTGTAACCCTTCTCCCTTTATAATGCCACTCCAAAATGAATGCAGCATTTAAAAGTTCAGATAAAGGTAAGTAGTCGTGACTCTGGCTTACTAAGGTGTGTGAGTGTGAATGATTGATTTGCTGTGTGCATCACTGGAATTAGGTAACTTGCATCATGACTATGATGTACTGTGTAATTGATGCAAGCCCTTTCACAGCTTTCTGAGATTGAAATCAATATTTATTTGGAGTGCAACAAATGTAATAAGCTGTATTTCTTGTGTAAGCTTTGGTCTAGCTTCAGTTTTCAGTCTCCACAGAATCGCAGAATGTTGGGGGTTTGTAGAATGGTAAGGTTGGAAGGGACCTCAAATATCATCTAGTTCCAACCCCCTGCCATAGGCAGGGACACCTCCCACTAGTACAACTCACTCAAGACCTTGTCCAACCTGACCTTGAACACCAGGGAGGGAGCAGCTACAACCTCCCTGGGCAACCTGTGCCAGTGCCTCACCACCCTCACTGGAGAGAGCTTCCTTCTAACATCTCCTGTCTGCCAGTTTAAACCCATTGCTCCTTGTCCTGTCATTGCAAGCCCTTGTAAATAGTTCCTCCCCATCCTTCCTGTAGCCCCCCTTCAGATATTGGAAGGCTACTTTAAGGTCTCCTCAAAGCCTTCTGTTCTCCAGGCTGCGGAGCCCCAACTCTCTCAGTCTGTCCTCATAGCAGAGCTGCTCCAGCCCCCTGATTATCTTCGTGACCCCCCTGTGGACCTGCTCCAACACTTCCATGTCCTTCCTGTGCTGGGGGCTCCAGAACTGCACACAGTACTCCAGGTGGGGTCTGACAAGAGCAGAGTAACGGGGCAGAATCACCTCCCTTGCCCTGCTGACCATACACACAGGGGTTCTAAGGGATCTCAAAAGATCATCTAGTCATACAGGTCCAGGAGGGGTTTGAATGTCTTCAGAGGAGGAAACTCCATTACCTCTTTGGGCAGCCCATTCCAGTGTTTTATCACTCTCTGAGGGGGAAAAAGGTTTTCCTTATGTTCATGTGGAACATCCTATGCTCCTGCTTGCACCCATTGCCCTTTGTCTTCTTAATGGTCATCACTGAGCAGAGCCTGGCACTTTCTTCCCAATATTGCCCTTCACATCTTTATAAACATGAACGAGGTCACCTCTTAGTCGGTTCTTCAAGCTAAAGAGACCCATCTCCTTCAGCCTTAATCCAATCCCTTCATGGTCTTTTTTTCTTAATCATCACAGTTTTGTTGAAGATCATTCAGAAGCAACTGATACGTCTTCTGCATTGGTTAAATGATTAGAAGCATGTAAACAAGATACAGAAAACAATCCAATCTGAAGCTTTGAGTGCTTTTTGTTGTGAAAGGATGGACTCTCTATTCGTAACTTTATGAATTTACCACCACAAATAATCTTTATCTGCATATTGCATAGATGGGAATTGTGTGTCACTAAGTTTCACTGTGCTTTTAAACTTAGTGACACACTGTCGTGGGTTTAAAGAGCTGACAGAGTAAAGCTCTCAAATGAATTGGAGAAAAAAAACCCCAGAATTATAATTGGAGAGAGTTACAGTTAGAAATTACAAAGCAGATACAGAATCCATAAATGAACCTCCTAAATTTTTCCCCCAACCCAAAAGTAAGACTATCATCCCCAGTACTCTAATCCTTTCCGCCCCCCCCATGCCTCTGCCATCCAAGAGGCCTAAGCACAGCCTCTGGAGGCCCCAGACCAGGCCTATCCTTACATGTTTGTCCCGATAACGCAGCTTCTGCCCAACAGGCTGGAGGGGGAGGAAAGGAGAACAAGCTGGCCTTGCCGTGAGTTTATGAAGAGATAGAATTATGGGATTGAATAACAATCTTCCAGTCCCCAGAGGACTCTTTTTAACCTTATAGTTCCCAACCTGGGGCACACACAATTCCCATCTGTGTGATATAATTAACAGTAAATGCCTGTTACTAAAGCATGCAACAGTTTGGAGGCAAGTGAGAAAATCTTACCTTCAGTGTACACAAGAGATAGTTTTTTTTTCTCAAAGTAAACTGGTAATTGCAAAACTATGACACTGTAAATATAAAATTTTATTTATTTTACAGCAAGAGTGCTCCTTTGATGCCAGGCAGACTTAGTTTGAGGGGTTTCTGATTTTGGGTTTGTTTTGAATACGACTACTCTAATGAACTCAACTGTTTCTAGTTACATGGCATGATAGCTATAGGGACACTGTCAAATGGATTATTTTGGATACTTTGCATACCCCAAAGTTTTTGATTACTTAAAACAGGGAGTTTTGAGCGCAGTGCCAGTGGTCATCAGTACTTGCTTTGCTAAGCTCTTTGGTTCAGGTATTGAAGTAGAGCTGTGATGGCAGGGGCTGTCTGTGGTCTTCTTACTTCTCGATGTGCTTTTGAAGTGTTGACCTTCTTGTTTATAAGAGTCAACACCCACTCATGCTCTCTGGGTACACTCTCAGTAATCTTCTCTGCTGGCAACTTTGTCTTGTTGAAGGAACAAGCTCACCCACGCCTGACTCAATGAAAAGGAGCTCTGAAATAGATGCAGTGATGATTTGCCAGTAGATGTGATGTGAAAACATCTTCCATGTTCTGTGACTGAAAGTATCAGAAGCATTAAGTGAATCATGTAAAGGACAGCTTTTATGTATGGCTGTTTTGTGTGGGTGGGGTTTTTTGTGTGTGCTTTTGTGGTTTGTTTTTTGTTTGGATTTTTTTTGTTGTAGTGGCTGGGGTCTGGGTTTGGGGTGGTTTGCTTTTTTTTTAATTTTTTTTTTTTTTGTGTGTTTTCATGTTTGGTTTGGGGATTTTGGGGTGTTTGTGTGGGTATGTTTGGTTTAGTTTTGTTTTGTCTTCCTCATCTTCCCTAACAGATGAAATCCACAGAGACATTTAGATATTCTTGATGCTGGAGTAGGAGTTAACTGCTATTGCATTTGTCATTTCTTTTTCTCCCAAAGGTGGTTGTTAGTAGGTTTGTGAGGACTGAATTACTAATACATGTATTGCTTTATAGGGTTTTTGAAGTACCCATGCAAATACCTTAAATGCTTGGAGCATGCATATTGTGTTTTAGTCTGCTTTTTAAGTTAGCTCTACTTTTTCAGATCGCTAGTAAAAATATTTTTCTGCCGTCTGCTGCTGGGGATGTTATGGTTGCCAGCTGTTTAGAATTACATCATCTTTCTTAATGTATTAGAATAATGCTTTGTGAGATCAGATCAATTTACATCCATTTGGAGTGTCAGGTGAGTTAAGGTATTTATAATGGAAAGATTCATGTGGAGGATAATCTTGGCCCCTTTTGGTACAATGGCAAATCTCTGTGTTATAGCTGGAAAAAATGGAAGAAGAGGGTGAACCAAATCTGACAACTTTATGTTCTGTACAGAAGGACAAATCTGGACTTAGTCTTAATTTTATGCTTGCTGTTCAAATTATATCTATTCCTCTTGCACAGTGTAGCAAAAAAAACCAAAAACCAAACCACCAAGAAAGAGAAGTCAAGTCTCTTGTGAATGACACTCATAAATGTGAAGTACAGTCATATGTCAGGTTTTTATGTTTTCCTTGTTAGTGAAACAATGATGGGTGGAGATTTTCCCCATGTAATGACAGGTGAGTTACTGTAGTCACTACTCTAACCATAAAAGGATAATTTTAAAATACATGGTTCCAAAGAATACTAAAACTGTGTGGTGATACTGTGATACCTGCAATATTTGTGATAGCAGTCGGGTGCTATGTTGTGCCTGGCTCCATCAGCTGTGCTGTGTCTGTCTTCCCAGTATTGCTTGTAGCTGGAGCAATGCCCTGTGGGTGGAGCGAGTCAAAAGACGGATGAGTAAAGGAAGAGCATTGCAGGAAAGGAGAGCCTTTACTCCAAACTAGGAGGACAGAACTGTCCTGGCAGCAGGCAATGCCAAGCATATAGATCCTATATATTTAAGTGAGAGACAGAGTTTAGGGAAGGAAATGAGGGCTGTGTCTTTGTACTGTGCACCTCCATGATTAAGACCCCCTCGGTACAGATCCTGTATAGGTCAGCATTCCAGAACAATCAGATTGTGACCTGGGAAGTTAGAGGGTGAAAGACCCCTGCTAGGATGTGCAGTCCCCTGACCCTCCTCTGGCTTTTTTTCCAGTAGCCTAGTAAATTATCATATGACAACTATTATTTTCTCTTGGTAGTTCATTTTCTTATTGCTTAAAGGCTAAGAAATATGTCTGTGCTGCAGAAAGTACATCTGGGAGATGTTGTAGTGTTGGTGAATTTACTTGCAGTCCAAGGCTTGGTTTTGTTATCTCCCTTCATGGACAGTGTGACAAGCTCATTCATTCATTTATTAAACTAAAAAAATGGCTATGAAGCTTGATATAATATTTGCAGTGACCGATAGCTAAGCTACTGTAGAATTGCATTTATTTCTCTCTCTGCTTGCTTCTTTTTGGCTTGAGGTTTTGATATAATGAGCAACTTCTCCTGTAAGAGAATATAAATAAAGCAAAGTCCTCTCTACTGTCATCATTGTATGTTACATATTCATAACCAATACCTGTGAGAGCAAGATGACCATTACATTGTGAAACTTTCTTAACAGTGGTATCACTAAAGCAGTCATTTAGATGAGTTTTACAATATCTAGTTTGTACCATTAGTGGTGTAATCACTTGTGGCAGGTAGTAGTAAATATCTGAGTCTTATGCTCTTCATAATACTTCTAAAATTAGTTTAATAGTAACTTAATACTTTCATCAGGTAACATTACAGGTTTTAGCATTGTGAGTCAAATGCCACCCTCCACTCCTATATGCTGGGTCTATGCCTATGATACACTCTCCTCATGTATGGAGGAGAGGTTAGTTGTCTTTTAAGCCATTCTCAGGTGACTTGGGTGTCTCTTAATTGGTGCTATATTTCCTCTGCAAATAACGGAGAAGAGCAGCCTTGTAGACTTGGTTGTCCCTAGTCTTTTGTAATGCTGTTCCCCCTGTTGTGTATTCCTGCTGAGATTAAATGTGGTGGCAACATGCCAGTCTGTTTTGGGGAACTTGCCAATTTGGGAGCAGGATGTTCTTTGTGATGTGATCCATGCCTAAATAATAGATAACTTCTAGCTAGCTAACTTATCTAGTTCTGGACCCTACTTCTGTTACATAGTTGTACCATCCTGGTTGGTAGTGGCTTGGCTTGCTGTGAGGCAAGGGGGTCAGTGTTCTTCAGTCTCTTAGTCAGTTATGATTTCTCTTTCTAGTGTATGATTTCATTGACAGAAAATCCATTATATTTTTGGCACTGTAGGAAGGTAGCTGCAGAATTTTTTGCAGCTGACAGAATAACCTTAAATTATGGCAGTGTTCTATTAATTTTTTACTGGGTAGCGCTGTTGATACCAAGTTACAAGACAACGTGTAGTTCCACGTGTAGTATTTTGTAGCCATCTGTACATGTTGGCTGTTGAGAATCCTTTTGCAAGCAGGAAGATTCCCAGTAGTCCTTTCCCACTGTAGTTATTAATGGTTTTGTTTTGGGTGGTTTTGGTGTGTATGGGCTGAGCTTCCCATTTGTTTGTTTTGTGCTGCGGTGGTTTAGGGAACTCTTTTGTTTGTTTGCAGAGAATATGCTGAGGCCAGCTTGGTTGTATTTTGTTCCTTATGGTGGTGTTTTGTTCTGTGGCTTGGTTGGTTTTGTTTTGAGTGGGTTTTGTATGTGTGTATGGGTTGGGTTTTTATTTGTTTTGTGGTGGGGTGGTTTAGGGAACTCTTCTGTTTCGTACTATCTCAGCTCCAGATTTGAGATACAAGAGAAAGTCTTCAAAGAACTTTTAAATCGTAATATATTTCCAGTGACAAGTGCACAGTGTCCTTTTTGGAGCCAGACAATAGATATTTGTGGAGTAGATGGTGTGGTCCACTTCTTTGAGGTGGTCTTATGAATATTTTGATGCAGCAATATTTTGTCCAGGGGATTCATAGAATCATAGAATGGTGAGGTTGGAAGTGACCTCAAGGATCATCTAGTTCCAACCCCCTGCCATAGGCAGGGACACCTCCCACTAGTACAGGTTACTCAAGGCCTCGTCCAACCTGGCCTTGAACACCTCCAGGGAGGGAGCAGCCACAACCTCCCTGGGCAACCTGTTCCAGTGTCTCACCACTGATTGGTGTTTTCAGTTTCACTGATGAAAACTGACTGACCATGCAGCAAAGCAGTAGGGTGCACAGTGTTGGTGAGAGAACAGTGCCATGGGGAAAAAGGAAAAAGTCATCCATACGTTGAGTAGTCACTGCACGTGCACATAAACATTGCAAGGTTGACTTGCTAAGCATCTTCCATATAGAACATGCAATTTCTTGCAACCCATTCTTTTTCTGCTTGTTTCTCAGCCTTTCCTCATAAAGCAGTGTTCAAATCCCTAATCATCCTCATCTCCATTGGACTCTCTCAAGTAGATTCCTGTCCTTCTTGAAGCAGGGAGCCCAGAGCTGGATGCAGTATTCCAGGTGGGCATCACCAGGGCAGAGTAAAGAGGGGGGAGAACCTCCCTTGGTCTGTTGGCCGCACTCTTCTTAATGTACCCCAGGATGCCATTTGCCTTCTTGACTATGAAGGCACGTTGCTGACAACAACAAGAAGTCTGCCAGGACTCTCAGGTCCTTGGGACTGCTCTCTAGCAAATCACCTCCTCACCTGTACTGGTACAGTTTATTATTCATTCCCAGGTGCATGACTCTGCACTTAGAGCATTGCTCTGGGCCCTCTTAAAGCTGTACCAACCTAGTGCCTATTGTGCCTTCTCTTCAAGTGGTCTTAACTGTGAGTTATAACCTTTCAGGTAGACTTGATAAATGAAAATCTGAAAGGGTTTTTGTACTGCAGCTTTAAAATATGCATATACTAAAACTATTCAGAAGTAAGGAGCTGAACCTGCACATTGGGTTTTAGCCATTCAACCAAAGACAGAACCATAACTGAATCTAGCCTTAAATTTTGTGGAAGTAAATTTAATGGTGAGCACAATCACACTCTGTGGGGATTGTTTTCAGTGCTGCTTTATTAAGTTATGTAATGGCAAGAGCTCCAACTTCTGAGATTGTGGAAATGGTCTATTTAGAGACTGCGTTAGAATGCCTGTCAGTAACAAGTGCATGGCTTTTCAGAGTGCAGAGATTTTTACCTAGATACTGCTGCAGCTTGTGATTTCAATTTAAATAATTTGGAGGTTTTAAGCTTTAACACCCTGCTTTTTAAAAAATGTTTTAAAATCTTGTTTCATTCCCCAAAGATTTGTTTTCTGCTGTTGCGATTAGATGATGACAGCTAGCTGGCTTTTAAAATTGATCAGGAAGTATTCTGGCAGTCATTCAGTGTTGTAATAGCACTTTAATGGATATGAGCTATTCACCCAGATCAGACTCAATGTCAAAACAGGCGAAAATACAGCTGTCACTCTGGACAAGAAGTTACACATATGCAAGCAGCTGCTAATAATAGTGGAAGGGAAGCTGTGCAGTAATGCTTTAAAGGTGCATGTGTGTATATGCATGCATTCTACTTCTACATGTGTAGATGCCATGCAACAAACACTCTAGAAACAATTATTTTCTGGCCTTGTGGGTGCATAGGGGGGGAAAAATGTGAAATGTAGCATAACTTCCTTTGGTCATCAGACCCTGCCTGGAGTACTGTGTACAGTTCTGGAGCCCCAAGCACAGGAAGGACATGGAAGTGTTGGAGCGAGTCCAGAGGAGGCCACGAAGATGATCAGAGGGCTGCAACAACTCTGCTATGAGGACAGACTGAGAGAGTTGGGGCTTTTCAACCTGGAGAAGGCTCTGAGGGGACCTTGTAGTAGCCTTCCAGCATCTGAAGGGGGCCTACAGGAAGGTTGGGGAGGGACTATTGACAAGGTCTTGCAATGACAGGACTAAGGGCAGTGGGTTTAAACTGGCAGAGGGCAGATTGAAACTGGATATTAGGAAGAAGCTCTTTGCAGTGAGGGTAGTGAGACATGGGAACAGGTTGCCCAAGGAGGTTGTGGCTGCTCCCTCTCTGGAGGTGTTCAAGGCCAAGTTGGATGAGGCCTTGAGTGAGCTGTACTAGTGGGAGGTGTCCCTGCCTATGGCAGGGGGTTGGAACTAGATGATCCTTGAGGTCTCTTCCAACCTTACCATTCTATGATTCTATGATTCTCCTTGGAAACTTGCTCAGAGATCTATCTTGGGCATACTTTTGAGACTTTTTTTTTTTTCCTGTTAGGATGTGTACAAACTCGCACTGAAGTAAATCTGAGGTTAGTGGAACGCTGGAACAGGTTGCCCTGGGTGGTAGTTGAGGCCCCATCTCTGGAGATACTCAAGGTGTGTGTAGACAAGGTCTTGTAATGGCAGGACAAGGGGCAATGGGTTTAAACTGGCAGAGGGGAGATTTAGATTAGATGTTAGGAGGAAGTTCTTTGCAGTGAGTGTGGTGAGACACTGGCACAGGTTGCCCAGGGAGGTTGTGGCTGCTACCTCCCTGGAGGTGTTCAAGGCCAGGTTGGACGAGACCTTGAGTAACCTGTACTAGTAGGAGGTGTCCCTGCCTATGGCAAGGGTTGGAACTAGATGATCTTTGAGGTCCCTTCCAGCCTTATCATTCTATAATTCTATGATTCTTTACTATGAGGGTAGTGGAACGCTGGAACAGGTTGCCCTGTGAGGTAGTTGAGGCCTCATCTCTGGAGATACTCAAGGTGTGTGTAGACAAGACTCTGAGGAACCTGATCTACTTGAGGATGACCCTTCTAACTGCCTAAGGGGTTGGACCTTTAGAGGTCCTTTCCAATCCAAATCATTCCACGATTCAGTGATTCCTCGCGTGTCCCCAGAATATAAGTTCCTTATGTGCTGATGGGCTCCCAGTTTTTTGAATTAAGAAACTCTGAATGATATGATGCTAAGAGTTTTTGTTATAATATTGATGACTTTGTGGGTCCTCATTTAATGCACATGTTGTGCTGTTGGTTTCAGTGAAGCTTCACACATGCATCTAGATGAATGTAGATGTAGGCTGTAGAAATACAGGTGCTTTTTAAAATAAAATCACAGAAACATTCAGGTTGGAAAAGACCCCCAGGATTACCAGGTCTGACCAATAATCCTACTCTACAAGGTTCACCCTAAACCGTATTCCCAAGCACCACGTCCAAACAACTTTTAAACACATCTGAGGTCTGTGACTCAACCACCTCTCTGGGCAGCCCATTCCAATACCTGACTGCTCTTTCTGTGAAAATGTTTTTTCCTAATCTCTAGTCTAAACCTACCCAGTCACAGCTTGAGACCATTCCCTCTTGTTCTATCACTGTATACCTGTGAGAAGAGGCCAGCAGCAACCTCTCCACAACCTCCATTCAAGTAGCTGTAAGACAGTGATAAGGTCTCCCCTTCTCTATTTCAAACTAACCATCCCCAGCTCCTTCAGTCACTCATCATAGGATTTATTCCTCAGGCCCTTCCCCAGCTTTGTTGCCCTCCTCTGCACTCACTTCAGCACCTCCACATCCCTCTTGTAATGAAATGCCCAAAACTGAACACAATACTCCAGGTGTGACTGGTTTTGGTCAAGAAATTTTAATACTGGTATTTTAGTGCTCAAATAAATAAATATACATACATACATATAGATGTGTGTGTGTGTGTGTATGCATATATATATATACACACACATGTATATACATACGCATCTATATATATATATATATACACACAGACACACACACATCTATATGTATGTTAGAATCTCTGTTTTTCTTAGAGTACTCTCCTTTGTGTGTGTCCTAGGAATTAAGCTGGTAGCATATATATGGTTTATTTCAATCCTCGTTGCTGTCAGAGAGGTAATTGAATCATCTCCATGTGAACAAAAGCATTCATGCTTTCCTATCATGAAAAGCTGATACAGTTACACATAGGTAGAGCTGGTGTTTGCTGTAAATGTAAGCTATGTTTCCTGAGGATGGTATATTTTCTTGCCTATTTGGAAATTTAGGGTGGAGAGAAGTAAATGTAGAGTGCAGCAATGCTTTGTTGTTTGGCTAAATAATACTCAGGAAGTCAAGAAGCAGTGAAATTGGGGAATGTGCTGTAACCCTTTTTAAACTATAGTAACAGATCTTTTGCTTAATACAGACTATTGCCAAAATTGATTGGATAGTGTACAAGTGATGGTCATGTCCTTGCTTGAGTTGGGGTTTTCTTCTTATTCTTGAATTTTGGTTTTGGTGTTTTGTTTTGGTTTTTTTATGTTCTTGCATTATTGAGTCTGCTGTCTAATTTTGTCCCTTTAAGGGCTGTCATGGATTTGTTTGGCTCTGTGTGTTGTGTTGTTTTGTTGTTTGTGTTTTGTTTGTTTGTTTTCTTAATAGAATTTTAGCATGATGTATTTTCCAGTGTTAAAGTAGGTGAGAATTGGGATATGCAAATTTACAAGAAATGCAGAACGTCCTCTGAGTATTATTAAACATATTCCCATAACTTCCTAAATTAAATGGACAAATTCAGATGTTACAGGAGAGTATTTTAAGAAGATCATAACATACTAAGTCACTGATATTGTGCTTGTTTATAAACACAAAGGTTGTGTAAGGAAGTTTGAGAGTTAAAAAAATAATTTTTTAATGTATGTATATATATATATATATGCACACACACACATATGCACACATACTCCTGAGCTTCCCCTGCTTCAGACACACACTAAACATACACACATCAAACTACATTTGGCAAGTGTGATGAGGATAAAATGGGCCAAACCCTCGAGGATTAGCTGCCCTTTAGTGTGGCTCAGAGGCATAGGAAGGACTCTGAACAGGACAGTGAAGCAGTCCCTGCTAAAATGAGAAGTTGTTTGTCTGGGCTGAGGCATCCAAGACAGGGCTGTCCTTGGGGACAGCAGGCAGAGGAAAGCATTGTCACCTTAGATCATTGAAGCACTGAGTGGAGGAGGAGCAGACTAGCTCAGTGCAGTTCTTGTTGACTAAAGCACTTCTGGTTTTGATGTCCTTTCTGATCTACAGTGAAAATAGCAGTAAACTTAAGATACTGCTGATGTACATGTTGCATGTAGGACTATGCACTTAACAGACTTGTTTTGGTTCCTCTTTAGGTCTGTAAGACTGGAAATGAAACCCTTATAAATGGAATAAGGTCATGTTCTGGATAAGCAAATCTCTATCATGTATTGCTTGTTATCTTTCTGAGAACTGACCATCTGTTACATCCATTTTGTAACCTTCTCCTGGAAGAGGAGACCATGGATTTGTCCTAGATGGCTGGATTTTTTGAAAATGCTGAGGTTTTAAATGTTTACAAAATACAGTTTGGGAACTATGTTGTTTTGGCTATTTAAAGAGAAATCAGCAAAAATGTAAAAGAGAAAATGAGCAGTATTTGCTCACAGGTGCTGTGGTATTATTCATTGTTGCATTTTATTTTGAAGTCAAACTGATCCTCTAAAACACTAACCAGAAAAAAAGTCTTGCTATCTGTAAATGGATTTTTTTTTTCTCCCTCCACAGTTGTCTTCCCTCTCTTCAAAACCAAAAACTTGCTTTTTTGAACAGTAATTCATGATGTTGATCTACCTAATGCTCCTTTTCTTTTCTGCTCTCTTGCTATTCCATGAAAGATTTTCAGTGCCTGTAACCACTCATCACATTGAGAAGAAAATTCACACCTCTGTGCTCCTTGCTTGGCTTGCAGGCTTTTAGAACTGGTTCCCACAGCACACATGGCTGTGGAATCAGGATCATGGCAGACTCGCAGCACAGGCATCTAATGACTTGCTGTGCCTGGTATAAATTGCTCAAACAGCATCCTTCCAGGTTTTCCTCTCAAGGGAGCAAATGCTTTAAAGAATGACCTTCCTCTGCCCCTGCACGTCAGCCTGGAAAGTTTCTATTTGCTATTGAATTCTTGACAAGTAATAGGCAGTACTTAAACCTACTTAGGACATAAAATGTGAAAGATATACTTTTTTCCCTTTAAACCAGTGTTGTTTTCTTTAATAATCACATAAAGTATGTCATTTGTGTTTCAGATTTTTTTTTTATTTGCCTTTTCTTTCTTTTTTCTTTCTTTTTCCCTCCACTTTTTCCTCTTTTTGGTGGTTGGTTTTTGTTTTGTTTTGTTTGTTTGTTGCTTTTGGTGCCAGGGCATCCAAAAAGGCACTTTGTTTTTAAATACCTCTCCTCAAACTAGAAGACCTAAAGCATCTTTTCAAACTCCTTGTTCTCAACCTTCTCATCCTTGAATTACACATTACTGAAGGGTTCACTCCCTCAAGTTTGGAAGGACAAATAGTACCCTCTATGCTTTCAATAACTGAGAATACTGAAAATATGAATTATTTTACAGTCCTTTTCCTGAAACATCAAATCTCTGAGTGTTTTACTCTAACAGAAAACCAGTTCATTTGAAGTCATTAGAATGCTGCAATTACTGTCTTCTTACTTAGTCTTTGTGGTCAGTATTTCTGATAGCAGTTCCGAACTGAGTCTTGGTATTTGCCCTGGGTGGAAATCCCAGAAGTTTTTTCATAATCGTTTTTCTTAGTAATAATTTCTAATTTTGTGCTGAGATTCAGGGGTCAAAATGTTATTAGAAGCCAGAAAGGATCCATGTTGGTTGTCCTCCTTTTTTAAATGGAGAAAAATAATGTGCAATTATGGCTAATTACATATAATCCTTAGTAATCCGCTGCAGAAAGTACAAACTGTCAGCCCACAGATCTTTTCAGGACTTAAGCTACTTCCATGTGAATCTGAGGGGAGGTTTCTGATGAGTGTTTTTTGCATGAGTTGTTGTTTTTTTCTGTGTGTATGTTTTTAATTTGTTCAGTTCAGAGCTGACTTTTCATGAGTCTTGGTAGGTTTTAATGCACAATGCCAATTGGAAAGGTAGTAGGAAAAAAGCACACCTCAATAAAGCTGAAAAAGGTAATTTAAAAGTAACTCAAACTGGTTTTCTTTTGTCCTTCCTTAGAGTAGCATTTTTGAGGTTTAAAAACTTTGGAGGTTCTCACTCGGGCAAATGGTTCATATGAAAGAAACACTTGTGAACACTTCCTAAATAAATTTGTTATGGAGTCTCCTCCTCTGGAGGCTTCTAAAACCAGGATTGATGCCTTCCTGTGTGAACTACCTTAGGTGATCCTGCCTTGGCAGGGGGGTTGGACTCCATGATCTCTAGAGGCCTCTTCCAACCTCTAAGGTACTATGGCTCTAGAGGGGGTATATACTTGTACCTTTTTTATTAATTGTAGCACAAGGAGAATTCTTTAATTCTCAAAAGAACTGCTATGTTTGTGTGTAATTGAGATGTCAGGGTTTAGTTGTTTAAAAACCTTGTTTAAAAACCAAACCTTGCTCCCTCCCTGGAGGTGTTCAAGACCAGATTGGAGGAGGCCTTGAGTAACCTGTACTAGTAGGAGGTGTCCCTGCCTATGGCAGAGGTTTGGAACTAGATGATCCTTGAGGTCCCTTCCAACCTTACCATTCTATGATTCTGAAAGAAACCAATTGCACAAAAGCCAAGCAAATCACAGGTGGCGTGCGTTAAGTCACAGTGTCATAAAGGTACACTTCCAACCAGTGTTCTTCTCCAAGGATTAAGTCAACTGTGCAGAATCTCACTGTGCTTTTAGGTCAATCTATGAAAATGCCTAGCGTAGAAGGGAAAGTTTCTGTTCACACCATTTACTCCAAATATTATAGTTCGGATGAGATTGTTGCTGAAGTGGCTGACTGTTTTGGTAAAAGCATCTTGCAAGTAGAAGATGCAATTTAATGTTTTGCACTTGATTGAGTTTCATTTTTTCAGGTGGTTGTTTCCATATAGAAAGTAAACAGCAGCGCAGTTTGCTTGGAACACACCCACCTGCCAGGCTTGCTTTGTTTAAAAGGGTGTATATTGTGTCCAGAAAGGCCTGAGTTTTTCTTGTTGTTTGAGGTTTGTATATTTGATTTTTGTTTAGCTGGTTTTTTTTTTTCCCCCTTCAGATTTTAAATTTGTCCTGTTATCCAGAGAGGGGTTAGTATTAATTAACACACAAGCAATATGACCATTTATCACTTTCATTGCAAGGATCTAAGGCTGATCCTTTTACACTTAGTAAATATAAAAAAAAAAAAAAAGAGTTTAGACTCTTGAAGTTTAATTTCTTTTTACCACCATTATTCCCTGAGGCCTGTATTTTATGTGCATACCTTTTCAGAGCACACTTTACTGCTAATTGAACTTAACCCCAGCCCCTATGCCTGTCTTTTTTTTTCTTTCCAATTCCCATCTCTCACACTTTTCTTGAAGAGGAAAGCTATACTCAGTTTTCAAATTTCTTTAAATCTTTAATGAAGATTTTTGACAGCATAGATCACATCACTTAATGGGATGATTGAGGACTTTGAGGAAATGATGGAACTTTGTCTCAGCACTGAGAAATCCGGGATCTAGAAGTCTTGGGGCATGCAACAGCCTATAACCACAGTAACGGCTCCGGTTTGTTACGGTTGGTGCTCCTGCCACACATTTCCCCAGCCACAGAACGTGTGACAACAGCCAGTACAGCTCTTGCTGTTGTGATCCGGGGAATCCCCACTGGGGTGCCAAGTCACCCGACGTAATCTTCGCAGCAGTGCATGGCATGAACTTTGCTGTGCTGTGCTCAAGCCTTGGGCTCAGATCGAACTCCGATGAAGCCAAGTCCTGCAGCTGTAATCCTTTCCCTGTATGCCAGCTTGTGTGCCCCAGATAAGTGTAGCAGCTGTGCTAGTGTTTGGATGGTGTGGTGTCCCAAAGTGTATTGAGCACTGACCCCAGGCCATTGAGGTCACTGAACTTCCAGTTAGACTTGGAATTGAAATTAAACCTAGTGTATGATAGGCACTCACAGTGGGTTATGTTGAATTACTGTGTTTTGGGCTTAACTGTTTGGGTTTTGCACTCTTCCATAGGGGTGACTTGCAGGCTCTGTTTTCAAAACTGCTTGTTAAAATAGCTTAGTTTACTGTTGTCTGTCATGATTTATTCTCTTCCTAAGGTCTCTGTCCATTAATAAAATAGCAATACAATGTCCAACCATAAATGGAAAAAATGACTTTACGTTGGCTGCCACTGCTATCTGGGAATGCAGTAATGAATAAGGGAAAAAAAATGTCTTGGTGCTCACATTGTTCCTTCTTAATGGGAAGAGGTAGTTCTGGATACTAGAACAGTGAGGCTGAAGAAATATCTGTCCTCTTGACCTCTGCACGTGGAGCAGATTCTGCAGCTACTCTCCAGATGACGATCTTTACAAAACAATCCGAAGCACCACCATGCTTTTGGATGTTGCTGAGAGGAGCCATTGAAGACAGTTTAACTATACTCCATGTACCAAAGGAGATAAGAAATCATTCAGTGCATGGTGTCAGCAGGAGTCAGTAGATCAAATAGCATTAGTGGGTTTTGACTTTGTCCGTAGCCAGCAGGTGCTCATCCATTGAAGCTGCACTCAATGCTGTGTAACATTTCTACTCGTTTGCAGCACAGTATCATGGATGTTGAAGACTTTCTGAGAAGTGGTAACTATGATAGAATTTTGCAGTACAAGTTAAGGACATTTCCTTTTGGATCATTCTGCATGGATTTCTGCCATCACTTCAGTTTGTTAGCTGTAGCCACTTTTAGAAACTTTTTTCTCTTCGTGCACAGCAGTCTCAACTGTTTTGTGGCAGGCCAGTAGTACACACACACACTGCACAGCCACCTTTTGCCCTCCTCTGTCTTAGTGAGGGGCCCGTCTGCCTAGCTCCAGCATGTAGCAGAGAGGAGCATCTGGCCCTTTGTGATTGGAAACTTGCTGGGTAACTGATTCCTTATGCAGAATTACGGATGCTGAAATAGACCCTGATGACAGCAAAGCTTTCATGAGAGGGTTCAAAAAGTTGACATTGATGCCTTAGAACACTTGAAAAGAAATAATGACATGGAAGTGAACTAATATAAATAATTTAATAGGAAATCTCTGTGCAGTCTCAAATACAGTCCTCTTTTGTTCTGAAATGTGTCAGTGTCTGGCTATTTTGCTAGTGTTATAGAGCCAGTATAGAGATCTAGAAAAGTTGTAAAATAATGTCACCAGCTGAACAGCAGAGTCAGAACATTTCAAAAGAGCAGCAGTTTTTCAGAGAGCGAGTTATGCAAAGTACCGTCATGGAGGGAAGAAGCAGTTTACAGATCTTACAATTTCACCATTAGCCTGGATATGATCTTTGCAGTTACTGAGTTACAGCTTTTACAGCGTACTGGGCAAAAGCACTGGAAACTGTTTCCTGATGTTGTGGAAAAAAGGTTGTACAAGGTTATTAGCCTGTTATCCAAGTCACTTGAGAAATATCCTTCTAGTTTGTTTAATGCTTTACTTGTCAGAGCAGATAATTTTTAAAAATTTCATTGTATTATTTTTTTGTTTAAAAGAGAGGGGCAAGAGGAGCCAAAGCTGCCCTCTGCCATTACAAATAATCATCCACACTGTTCTGCAAATCAGGGATAATCACTAATATCCTTTCCTGGTGTAATCAGAGTTATTTGGAGTATCAGTTGAAAATAAAATGAAACACAATACTCCAACATTTTGTATCTTTTACTATACTGATGCATTTAAAATATTTTGCCAGAAGTTGCACTTTCTTTCCACTCGGCCTGCCTTTGTGGATGTGCCTAACTGTGAGGTTGGCGCAAACAGACTTTCAGTCCTGTAAGTTTTGAAGACGTTTGGCTTAGGTGTATGTACCTTAATGATGTTTTTGTAAGCTATGAGAATATTGCATAAGATTGTCTTCAGCAACATGAATACAGGAACAAAGCAGAGCTTTAGTAGTAGTCTTCATTTATAACGTTTTTGTGGGTTTGAGATAACGTTTGTAGGTACTCAGCTGGAAGGTGATCGACCTTGTCTTGTTTGGGGGTTTTTTGTTTGTTTCGTTGGGGAGGGTTTGTGGTGATGTGTTTGGGTGGTGGTGTTTGTTTTTTGTGGTTTGTTTGTGGTTTGTTTTTTTTGGGTGGTTTTTTTTTTTTTTTTTTGTGTGGGGCTTTTTTTTTTGGGGTTTTTTTTTTTTTTTTTGGGGTGGGGCTTTTTTTTTTTTTTTTTTTTTTTTTTTTTTCCCCCCAGAGTAGTCTTCTGCTATCAGATAGCAATCTAATTTCCATTGTATTCATTCTGCTATAGAAATACTTAATGTCAGGAAGGAGATATTTACTGGAATACACGAGTCCAGAATTCATCATGATTCAGTGTGAAATCCGCTCGCCCTTTGCTCCCCACCCCCTCTTGAATTGGAATGAAATGTGCCTTAAACTGAAGTGAAATACATCACATGCAGCAACAGTGGGCCCTTGCTTCGCCTCTATTCCTGGTGTGAAATCGATACACTATCTTTCCTCCTGACCTGTTCTGTGACCTCCATTGCAGCTTTCATGCTGAACAGCAATTGCTTTGAACAGTCTGGGTCTGCCACAGCTCACAAATGATTCTCAGTTTCTGTCTAAAACTGGTGCTGATAACAAAGGCTTGATTCTAAATAACGCAGTTGTAGTCATCTTGTAATTATGAGTTACATGAAAGTGCATGGTCTTCTATTAATAAGCATCTTCCATAGCATGTACAGTGTGTAGGCAACCAGAATAATTCCTCATTGAGGATGCAGAAGTTCTGTTCCTAAGTGTATCTGATAAACTTTGTTTTACAGAGGGGAGAAATGTAGCATATAATTCAGAAACCTGTTCATGGTATTTTTTTAAGTGCAAACACATTTGACTTTATCACTGGCTAATATGGTAATTTCAGTTTTTTAAGTTATTTTATTATTTGCTGACCTTTTGAATTTCCAGAGAAAATTCGTATTGGATGATACATTCATTCAGAGGAAGAAGATTGTTGCTTGAACTGAGATATTTTAAAGCTGTTACAAAACAAAGCAAAACCAAATCCTTCACTTAAAAAGAAACATTCAAAACAGAGAGGAAAATAGATTCAGCAATCTTGATTGCTAACTAATAGTGATTCAGGAAATATCAGCGTTTTGAATAGTTAGTTATTTATTGAGTGCGATTTACCAGAGGATTACTGAAAGGAAAGACAAATTGAAGTAGTAATGGGCATTTATGCTTGCATTAAGAAGTCTATTGTGCTGTTAGCTAGATTACTTTAATAGTCTTTACTGGCTTTTGAAATCAAGAAGCTGCATGAACTGCTGGGTAATAATTCATTTTTCCAAAATTTTGTGGTAGGAAATAGGATGTCCTCAGACTTCCCTTGTGAAATCAATGTCTGTAAATGGAGCATTCCTCTGCTGTTTTCCTCCACTAAACAAAAGTGTGACCTTAGCAATCTTGGCATCATGACTGAAGTTAAAACAAGCTTTCAGCGTAGCATAGTTTATTAGGCAACACTAAACTCTGTAATGATGACTGTACTGTCTGGATTTCACTCATTTTATCAAAATGTTTACAATGAAATTAGTAAGGGAGAATATTGCTGTCTTTACATATACATTTTAACAATACTTAACTTTGTGTTTTTATTACTTCCTCATGTACTCATTCTGGCTGTTACTAGCTTAGATTTCTTACCACACCAGCATGTGGGAAGAGAGAGATGTGTAGCAATGGTGTGCCTCTAATACAAAGAACCATAGCAGTGGTTGTGAATCACTGATGTCAGACTGAGAAGTATGTTACTGAAATAATATCTGTGATGTGATATATCTGTTTGCAACACTTTCTAGTGATCTTTGTAGTGTTAGCTTTACCTTTACAGTCACCTTTATTTGGAGAGCTTAAGGTGTGTAAAGACTTGCTGTGATTCCAAAACGTGTATATATACTTTTAATATAGCGGCTCAAGTGGTACTGATGAAATGCCACTGTCTAGTAGCATCGTTAAATAAACCCAAGCAAAAATCATCCAGGCAACTAAAACAGTTAAACTGTTTTAGGAGTTCTCTCAAAACAAGCCTAAATGGGCAGATAGCTGGGAATCAGAAATAAAATAAACAGGTGGCGCT
>VWZE01007055.1:0-23161 GCA_013396675.1 Eubucco bourcierii | reverse complement strand
GGGGGGGGGGGGGGGGAAGGGGTAGCTATAGACAACACAGTAAACATTAGTAAATTATTTGAACCCCAAAAGAAGCAAGACTGATGTTTGATTTTGGACTCACCAAAAGCAGATCGATGGGAAGAACAATTTTGAAGTTTCTCTGAAATTTCTCATTCAGTTCTTTAACAAGAACGAGCACCACGATGCTCAGCAAGGAGAGGAGGAAAGCCTCCAACTGCACCAATCTGATGTTCTCAAACACGTAGGCATAAATCTACAGTAAATATCAATCACAGGTTGTAACATTTTGGATCACATTCTGCAGCATACTCTGCACAACTTCAGACTGTGGGGAACTTGAAGGCTCACTGGAAGATCCACACCACAGATGGAGTCCTGAAGCATCAGGAGTGTGGCAAAGAGTTCATATCAGGTAGCCCAGGGCAAGGTGTGAATGGTGGAGGTCTGGGTGTCTTTGGAGGGGATAAGGAGCACTCCAGGGGGGACTGGAACCATACCAGGGAAGGGTTGAAGCTGGAAGATGGATTCATCCCACACACAAGAGGGTTTAAACCTCTCCATTGTGGTGCCACAACTATGGTGTATAAATTTTTCCTCTTCTGTGGGAATCCTGGATGTTTGTTCTGGAGCAGTCTGCCCACAGAGTTCATGGAGTCTCCTTCTCAGGACATCTTCAAGCCCTGCCTGGCCATGTTCCTGTGTGACATGCTCTAAGTGATCCTGCTTTACAAGGGCGTTGGACTCCATCTCTGGTGGTCCCTTTCCACCCTTTAGCATTCTACGATTCTATGATCCTAAACAGTCTGGAAGTTAAATCAATACTGTAGGCACTGAGTCATCTGGCAAACTGGCCTACATGTCAGAGTTTCCAAGAAAGAAAATCATCAACTTACTGCTAACATAGAATCACACACACCCTTTGGACATCTGATATAGAATCATAGAATCATAGAATGGTGAGGTTGGAAGGGACTTCAAAGATCATCGAGTTCCAACCTCCTGCCACAGGCAGGGACACCTCCCGCTAGTACAGGTCACTCAAGGTCTCATCCAACCTGGCCTTGAACACCTCCGGGGAGGGAGCAGCCAAAAACCTCTGTGGGCAACGTGTGCCAGTGCCTCACCACCCTCACTGCAAAGAACTTCTTCCTAACATCCAGTTTCAATCTCCCCTCTGCCAGTTCAAACCCATTGCCCCTTGTCCTGTCATTGCAAGACCTTGAAAAAAATGAACATGATCTTCTATCATAGTAGGCAGATCTGCCTTCTCCCAGTCTGTACTTTTGCCTACTTTTGAAAGATCAAAAGAAATGCAGAAAATATTTGAATATATGAACTTGAAAATTTCTATTGGCAGACAAAAAAAAAAAACAGTAAATGTAATATTTTCTTTTCTCATTTAGCCACATCAAACTCAGTGAGATACACAAATGTTGCACCAAAATGTTGGATCTTCCATGCATATTGATTCATTTTCAGAGTCCATACCTCTCAGTGTCCATCAACTCTAGTAGAAAAAGTTATTTTGGGGAAAATAAATTAAAAGACAGAAAGGAGATGGAAAGAAAAGGAGAGGAAGAAGGGAAAGGGAAGGGAAAATGCAGTAGGGGCTTGATGGGAAGAGAAGGAACAGATAAGCAGCCTCTTCAGTTACCTACACTCTGGCAAAGATGACACAGTCAGTTGTGAGTTCAATTCTATCACGAATTTGAGCATCCAGAAAATAAGGCAGAAACCACAGAATCACAGAATTAATCAGGTTGGGAAAGGCCTTCAAGATCATCAAGTCCAACCTATCCCACATCACCACTTATCAACTAAATCGTGGCACCAGTAGGACAACAGATTAACAGTAAGTAATGAGAACATTCACAAGTTTACTTGAAATGCTTAGAAGGGGCAAAGAAAAGTCAAAGGAACTTCTATCCCAATAAACAAGGAACCAGATGCCTACCAAAAGTTATTTTCAAGCTTCATGAAGAAAAGCAGCAGTCTGTTGCCTGGAGGAACAAAGAAGCATGGAAATAGATATACTGCATGGTTACTAAAGCTGCAGGGATAAGAAAACCCAAACAAGTTAGGCTCAATCCCTTGATAGTTCACAGACTATAAATGCAGAATTCATGTAACCTGAAGTGTGAACTAGTGAGGGTGCAGAAGCTAAAATCTGGGATATAGATTTGGACTGAATCTCAAGTAACTCCTTTTTAAAACCACAAAATTAAGAAAAAAAAATCAAGAAAAGCAACTGAGGCTTGAAATAATACTATATTATTATTTTAAGTGTTTTCTCTAGCAACAACTAAGATCACTAAAATAAATGAAAAGTGACACTTGCAATTCTATCAAAATAAAGATGAACAATTTTTTGCCTCAGAGGACCTATTGTGAAATACATGTACAATACAAACAAGGTTTGACAGTCTGGAGCTTAACTACAGATATTTATATTGGATAGTAAAAAGTACCAGAAAAATTATGTTAGGATTGAACCCTGTTCTAGCAAAAAGGTGGTGAATATAATGAGGAAATATTTTTTTCACCACTTTTATTCTAGCACTCCTTGAAAAGATCCTGTTTGTTTTGCAGATACAATAATTTAACATCCTGATTTTTCCTCTTTTGTAATTTCTAAGAATATTTTTGTAGTCTTTAAAGGGGCATAAAAGCCAAACAAATAACAGTAAAACCCTTCTAAAACAGTTGCAGGATGGAAAAAAAAAAAAAAAAAAAAAAAAAAAAAAAAAAAAGAGAGAAAGGCCAAATATAATTTTCTTCAGAAAGAGTAAATGCAACCCTTGGACTCTTAAGGGTGCACTGCATAACCCAACACAAACATTTCTCAGAACCCAGGGAAACATTTTAAATCAGCTTCTTAAATAATCTAATCTGTATGTCATAAGTCTGAGGAGTGGCAATCAAACCACAGTTTTTAACCACATGTTGCCTCACTGCCATCAGACAGTGTGAGTTGCTTCTTGAGTGGCTTGGGACCACCAATCCACTCCGCACCCATCGTTTTCCAAGAAGGCATTTTCAAGAGAACACAAGAGCTGGCTTGACCCAAGCAGAAACTATGATTAATTAAGACAAAAGGAAGACAAAAACCTATAGTTCGGACTGTGCCCACAGATTCACCAAAGGCTGAGCAAGATGTAAGGTGAAGTGGTAAGGAAAGAGATTGATTACTAACTGTTATGTCAAAGAGATGTGGGTTTGTTTTGAAATGAGGAGTGTCTACTGAAGTGTCAGCACTAGCTGTCTCTATTTATGGGATGTAATTTGATTTTTTATGAAATTTAATTCAATTTACCTAGACAAAGTGAGATAGAAGATTAATTAAGATATCTAATGAAGGACTACAAAGAAATATGCATAAGCTTTTAGACTTTCTGCCTTCCTTTACAATGTAACCGAAAAAGAAGTTTCCGTAGTATGAAGTCCGCCCATTGCAGTCCATCCACTTAGCTATTGTACACATCTGAGGTGCAACCCTAAATTTAAGCACCTGCAGCTCAAACTTGTAGCAGCAACTCAAACTTGTAGCAGCAGGCATTTGATTCCAAAGAAATATTTTAAATGTTTTCATCACAAACTTCCTTGCAAATCCAGTATTTCACGTAATTTGGTGATGCATTTATAGAATCATAGAATCATAGAATGGTAAGGTTGGAAGGGACCTCAAGGATCATCTAGTTCCAACCCCCTGACATAGGCAGGGACATCTCCCACTAGTACAGGTCACTCAAGGCCTCATCCAATCTGGCCTTGAACACATCCAGGGAGGGAGCAGCCACAACCTCCCTGGGCAACCTGTTCCAGTGCCTCACCACCCTCACTGGAAAGAACTTCCTCCTAACATCCAGTCTAAATCTCCCCTCTGCCAGTTTAAACCCATTGCCCCTTGTCCTGTCGTTGCAGGACCTTGTAAATAATCCTTCCCCAGCCTTCCTGTAGGCCCCCTTCAGATACTGGAAGGCTGCTATCAGGTCCCCTCGAAGCCTCCTCTTCTCCATTTATGAAATAAATTAGGAATTACGAAGCAGAATTCAGCTTGGTATTACAGTGTCCAAAGCATTTTTTTCATGTCATCATATAACTAACAACATATAAAACCAACAATAATGTAGTAACTGAGCTTTTTGCCTCTTGTTTGTCACTTTTCTTGCTAGTTTTGTGTAAAGGTTTTTAATGGAAACGATCTGGCGATATTAGGAGGAATCAGAGAATTTTTTGGCAACTGATGTAAATTTGCACAGAAGTGTTTTTAAAAAGGCAGTATTCCCGTTTGGCACACACATGTAGACAGACGCTGAATGATCCTATTCTCACAGTAATGGATGTCTTTGAGTTCCACAATATGAGCAGCCAGGCAAGAAGGGACCTGGGGGTGCTGGTAGAGAGTAGCTGTACATGAGGCAGCAGTGTGCCCAGATGGGCTGTAGAGCCAATGGCATCCTGGCCTGGATCAGGAACAGTGTGGTCAGCAGGACCAGGAAGGTTAGGCCACACCTTGAGTGCTGTGTTCAGTTCTGGGCCCCTCAATTCAAGAGAGATGTTGAGGTGCTGGAAGGTGTCCAGAGAAGGGCACCAAGGCTGGTGAGGGGCCTGGAGCACAACCCTGTGAGGAGAGGCTGAGGGAGCTGGGGGTGTGCAGCCTGCAGAAGAAGAGCTCAGGGCAGACCTCATTGCTCTCTACAGCTACCTGAAGGGAGGTTGTAGCCAGGTTGGGTTGTGTTCTGCTCCCAGGCAACCAGCAACAGAACAAGGGGACACAGTCTCAAGTTGTGCAAGGGGAGGTCTAGGCTGGATGTTAGGAGGAAGTTCTTGACAGAGAGAGTGATTGGCATTGGAATGGGCTGCCCAGGGAGGTGGTGGAGTCACCGTCCCTGGAGGTGTTCAAGCAAAGCCTGGATGGGGCACTTAGTGCCATGGTCTGGTTGATTGGCTAGGGATGGGTGCTAGGTTGGGCTGGGTGAGCTTGGAGATCTCTTCCAACCTGGTTGATTCTATGATTCTATATTTTCACATACTTTCATAGGGTAATAAGGAGCATAATATTCCAAAAAGAATGTGTATTCTGATGTCTTAATGAAATGTTCTGATGTCTCTTTTTTGGGTTTGTTTGTTGGTTGGGTTTTGGTTTGGGTTGTTTGTGTATACATGAAAACCCAAAAAATTAGTTCTAAAAATTAACATAGAGGCTGAAGCAAACAAAAGCATTGAAGAAAGATGGGAGTCAAAACACTTCATACAGTTCAAGAGCAGACTTCGTTGCATTTTCAGAATGTATCTCAGAAACACAGAATGTTAGGGGTTGGAGTGGGTTGGACTCAAGAGCACTGAGTCCAAACATCCTGCCAAAGCAGGGTCACCCAGGGCAGATCACACAGGAACAGATCCAGGAAAGTTTTGAAAGTCTTCAGAGAAGGAGACTCCACAACCTCTCCAGGCAGCCTGTTCCAGGGCTCCAGCACCCTCATCATAAAGTAGTGTCTCCCTGTGTTGAGGTAGAATCTCCTCTGTTCCAGCTTATACCTTCTTTCTGATGTTTGTTAGGCAAACACATCACACTAGGGGGGAAAAAGTACAGGCAACTACTGTGAACTGCATAAGGAACAAAATGGGGGGAAGAAAGGGGAAAAAAAATAAAAAAGAGCCTGGTAGTGGGAACATGAAGGTTTTTTCAGCTAACGGTAGCACAGCCACAAGGATTTTGCAAGGATTCTGCAACCACAAGAGACTCCATTGTGCAAAGTTTGTTAGGCTGCAATTCATTTTGCAGTGCTGCATTTCTAGGAGATGTATGGAAGGATAAATATAACAAGAGGTGGATAAAGGGCAAGTACAGATATGTTTTACTTGTTTCAGATACTAAGTAAAACACAATGTTTTTCTTGTGCCTTGTAAAAGTTAGATATCACATGTAATCTTCCTTTACTGCTTTTTTTCTTCACCTTGCCTTTTCCATTTGTAAAACAATCAAATGATGCTGCAATGTGCAGCCCAGTTGCAGAGGTACAAATCATGTACAGGGAAAATTAAATTTAATAAATGACATAACCTGTGTATAAATACAGAAATCCTATAGGCTCCATACCAGTGCAGTAGATTTGTTCTCCATATGCAAAGTTCATTTTGACATGATCTCACTTGCTATAAAGAATCCATTTTTCTGGCTTGCTTTACTTTTAACTCTCCTATCACACTCTATTAAACATTCTTATTCTTGCCTTTCCAACCCAAAAGGCTGCCTGAGGCAAAGCAATCAGCTTTGAGAGTGGGAGGTGTTTTGGAGTGGAGAAATAAAAAAAAAAAAAAACCAAACATATATAATCAAAATTACCAGTCTTTGGGTTTCAAGAATGTAAAGAATAGGTCTGGACATACAGAGTAAATGTGTCTTTGTCCAGTTACAGCTGCACACCAACATGCATCTGATGAGTATAATTTTCATATAAAACTACCACCACAGAAAAATAAATTGTTAAAATCGCAGATTCATAGAAAGGGTTGGGTTGGAAGGGACCTTAAAGATCATCTAGCTCAAACATCCCTGCCATAGGCAGGGACAACTTCTACTAGAACAGGTTGCTCAAGGCCTCATCCAACCTGGCCTTGAACACCTCCAGGCAGGGAGCATCCACAACCTCCCTGAGCAACCTGTGCCAGTGTCTCACCACCCTCACTGGAAAGAACTTCTTGTTAATCTCCAAGTTAAATTTAAATGCGATTCTTCTGACCAAGATCTTGAACCTTCTCAAGAAATCCTTATGTCTGAACTGATACAAGAAACCTTCTAAAATACTTGGATGGTAAAACTGTCCCTTGAAAAGTTTTTATTCTTATTATTTTTCATTTGTTGAGGTTTGTTTGTACAACTATTTGCATGCTATTCTGCAGAGCAAATCAGAGCCTTAAAAAAAATCATGAAGATTTTTCTTTGCAAAATATTTAAAGGGGTTTTATTTCAAAAGTGAAAAGCAAAGAACTTGTTCCATGTACATTAAAAAAAAATACAAGGATTAAGGGAATGGATTTCTTTCAAAGCATTTGTATTACCTCATTTATGATATCATCAGCACACCAACATGGAAATATTTCTTCATATCACTGCTGTTCCTTATTATTGCTCATAATGTATATTTTGCTTATGTCTTGGCTGTGCTATTTAACACCAGCCACCTCTATAAGATATTCCTACATGTAAGGAGTCTCCATGGACACACCACAAAAACAAAGCAAGTCACAGTTTTATATTAAGAATTTATGAAAATGTTTTTAAATAATTTTTTAAAATACTTAAGAAATGCTCTCCAGTGAGCGTGGTGGGACACTGGCACAGGTTACCTCCTCAACAGAGGTGTTCAAGGCCAGGTTGGATGAGGCCTTGAGTAGCCTGGGCTAGTGGGAGGTGTCCCTGCCCAGAGCAGGGGGTTGGAACTGGATGATCATTAAGCTCCCTTCCAACCCAAACCACTGTAGGATTCTAAACATGTTAATGGATGATGAATCATTTGTAATAGTCTTGCATGATGACTGACTACTCATAAAAATGACTATGACGCTTTTGGTGATGTCCCTACACAATACATTACTCGTATTTATTACCTGCCCCTAATTCTCATTAGTAAATTCTCTATTAACAAAGTTCCCTTATAAAAATGTTACCGATGGATTCTCCATACAAAATATGGAATGAAAATATGAAGATGAAAATATGGAATGGCTGAGATCAGCCCTGAGGAAAAGGACCTGAGGGTCTGGGGTGATGAAAACTCAACATGAGCCAGCAGTGTGAGTGCAGTCCAGACAGCAACTGAGTGCTGGGCTGCAGCAAGAGCAGTGTGGGCAGCAGGGTTAGGGAGGGGATTCTGCCCCTTTGCTCTGCTCTCCTCGGACCTGGATCCCTAGGGAAAGTCTGTTCTACTCAGGGTGGTGGAGTAGAATTCAGAGATAGTCCCTGCTCCTTTGCGGCAGTGTTGGAACTGCTTGGTGTCTCGATAGCCATTGAGAGGCTTCTAGATCTTCCCAGGCTCTAGCAGGGTGCTGGGAAAGAGGTAGACCATCTCTGACCTGATCCTGGTTCCTTTTGGCACGGAGGTTTGCAGAGGTGCAGGCAGATCTCTTGCAGATGTGCAGAGAGCACAATGTCTGTGGCACTTCTCACCACGGGATGAGGCACTTCATGCCTTCTCCTGGTAAACTCGAGGCACTTAAGTTTCCAGGTAGTTCAAGCCCAAAACATCAGGGCTAAGCTGGTCTGACGCACAAGGCAGAGCAGAACACATTGTCCAAGCCAAGAGCAGTGAGGCAGAACATGTTGTCTGAGCAGAGCAGAACGCAGAGTAGAGCAGCGAGGTGCAGGCAGCACAACTGCTTGCAACTTAGCTCCATTTCTATTGTGTGCCCGAGTGCAATGACTCCTTTGGCCACAGAGAGTCACCAATCAGAATGGCACTTTGCCAAACTGAGCATATCAGGTGAAGCCAGGGCTTGCTTACCCTTATTTGGACAAGACACTAACAAGTACCTAAACACCTATGGGTACCTGTTTAGCATTTTGGGAGCAGCCATAATGGCCCAAGCATCTGTTTTCCTCTCCTCTTTGCTTCCCCCATCAGCAGAAGGGTGGGGCAAGCCAGGACATGCTTTAGGCCTATTAGCCTTCCAGGACACAACCCCAGAGATGGGGCAGCCACAATCTCCCTGGGCAACCTATTCTAGAGTCTCACCACCCTAATACTGAAAAAATTCTAAGATCCAGCCTCGGCCTACTGTCGCTCAGCTTAAAACCATTCCCCCTTGCCCTATTGCTAGACGCCCTTGTGAAAAGCTCCTCTCCAGCCTTCCTGTAGGATCTCTTCAGGTATTGGCAAGCAGCTCTAAGGTCCCCCTGGACTCTCTTCTTCTCCAGGCTGAACAACCCCAGCTCTCTCAGCCTATCATCATAGCAGAGGTGCTCCAGCCCTTGGATCATCTTTGCCATCTTTCTTAGGACTCACCACTCCAACAGCTCTGTGTCTTTCTTGTGCTGGGGGCACCAGAACTAGATGCAGTATTTGAGGTGGATTTTCACAAGAGCAGAGTAAAGAATCTCCTGTCTTGATATGCTGGCCACACTGATTCAGCCCAGGAATCTATTTGTCTTATAGGTTGCATAAGTGCACTTCTGGAATTAGGAAATTAGGAAAGTAATGAAAAATTAGCAGAAATTAGCAATAGGTTTAGACTGGATCTTAGGAAGAAGTTCTTCTGCATCAGGGTGGTGAGATTCTGGAATATGTTGTCACATGGATACCTCCTCCCTGTGGGTGTTCAAGGCCAGGTTGGATGAGGCTTTGAGCAGTCAAACCTAGTTTTGAGGCATCCCTGCCCATGACTGAGAGGTTGGAGCAGATGATCTCTAAGGTCCCTTCCAACCTAAGCCACTTTATGATTCTATTAATTTGTTCTTACAAATAGAGCTAAGAACATGAAGGTTTGGGTATTTCATCCCCTGATAAATTTGTTATACATGCCTGTGAATGAACATAGCTGTCCAAGAAAATGTCAGCTAATGGAATAACTCATCTCTTTGACTGAACTCACATGAAAAAATCCCAGTGGGCCCGATATATATGGCATTTTCATCCCCAGCAGATACTTCACTTGTGAAGTCACCACATGTGTAGCCGCTCCTGTTGTCATTGCACTTATCACTGGTTCTGTTAACAAGAAAGTGGCACTGCCCAACTGCAGCACAAACATCACTACCTGAAAGGCAAAGGCGTGATTATCAGAAATGACAATAAAAACATAGCTTCCTGGTGACAGGACAATGAGCCAGGGTACTTTTAATAAACTGTAAGACAAATGAGATAAAGATAAAAAGCCCTTTGAAGAGCAACTGCAGCTGAAAATGGAGCCCACTGAAGCTCTGCGGTTTTACCTGCATTATCTTACATCACTGGTTTGTGAGACTCTTAACAGTGATGGAAGTGGACACAGACTGTCTTCATGCAATGCGCTGCATTCTCTTCAGCTCAAATACATGAACACAGCAAACATGACAATAAGTGAGCAGCTCCATAGCTGAGGTTGATGCTACAGCTTGCTCCTGCTCCACTGCTATCCAGGATGACTTCAACAGAAAACAGTTGCCCCAAAATACGTCATATTTGTTCTACTTGTCCCAGAGTACCTCCTCTATTCCAGCTCATTTATTAATTTTAATTTAGTCTGTTAAATAGAAGCAGATCACTGACTTAGCTCTCCATTACCAGCATGGTGTGCCCTGTCACCTTATCTGGGAATTCCAGCAAGTGTTAGCCAGAAGGTTGGTATTGTGATGATGGATTGCCATGCTTAACAGCACTCAGGAGGATGGCAAAATTTAATCACAACCTCATTTCAGGCTTTCATTTGGATATTATGGATCAGTAGCTTTAAGGTACTCCTCTAGGAAATAAAGATCTGGCCTCTAACCACTGAACTCACATAAAGGATTAATGGCAGCACTACAAGCACCACCTCTATTAACATGACTGTAATGCAAGTGGCATTACTCACCTGGGAGAAGAACCCATGCATATAGCACAGTTCCCTATCAGACCTGATCTGGAAATGCAGGCAGAGAATTTTGTTGTTCTTCTTATTCCAATCAGGCTTAAATAGGACACAGGCTGAGATAAATCAGTTGGTCCATGAAAAAGCAGAAGTTTTTAGAATGGAAGAGTAAGCAGTCCAGTGGATTTATACACCTTAAGTGGATCCTGCAGCAGCTAAGCAAGAAATGCCTGCAGTGGGTTTTGAAGCTAGATCAAATGCAGGCCCCAGCCTCCTGCTTGAGGTATTTTGACTTTTAACACTTAAAGCTTGCTGGGTACAGCATAAGAGGTTGTCAGGCCATAAGCCCAGCACTCCTGCACAAAGAGCTCTGTGCACGCACAGAGGATGCTGCTGTTTCCAGCGCAGCTCACAGCATGGTGCTGTACACACGGATGCAAAGAGACAACAGAGCAGCAGCCATGCGCGAGCAGTAGCAATTCTGCTCGAGATGCGGTTTCCCTCACACTGCTACCCAGCCCTAACTCTGTAACCAATAAAAGAGTTTTTCAAACGCAGCAGAAATGACCATGCTACTTGATGTTTCACACTGACTAACATGGGCACATGGCCCAGCTCCTACCAAGAGCACAGGCCACTGGGCATCCCATTCTGGACACCCTGGCTTATCCTCTGCATGACAGAGGAATCCAATACACCAGCTGCAGGGGCCTGGGTTTCTTTCAGGAGGACAATACCCAGGAGGTGTTGCAATGCTGAGTGCTGGAACATTTCTTCCTTTTTAATATTCACAAGGAAAGAGGGAAGCCTTCTTTGAAGACCTAAGCAACTGGCAGTGGATAAAGGAACTCGGTGCTTGTGGTCAGAAAAGGAATAGAAAAGAAATTTAAAAGACCTCTGATCATTTGAATAAGCTTTGGAGAATCGTTTGTAGACATCTGTTTTACTAATTTATTTCACTTTAATGATGGGTGTGTGAACTCTGAAGAGAATTTAATAATGTATTCCCTACTGTTTTTAATTATTGAATATTGTATGGTATTTCTCTGTGAGCCAAGAGCAACAGCAAACCCCAGGAATATGTCAGTGCTTACCAGGAGCTGATTCATGTTCTGTTTCTGAAGAAGGAATGGGAACACCACCACCAACTGATTATTGTATGAGAGTGGATTGAATGCGATTTTACTCCATATTGCAACACCCTAGGACCATGTATACAGACAACTACCACATCTTAACAAAGGAGCAGTAAATTCTTAAAACACATTAATGCTATCATTCCTGAACATCAGAGCAGACCCACGGTCAGTTTTTCTCAGGAAAGTGGAACAAAGGAAAAAGAACTACAAAAGTCAAAACTGTCACCATTACAATGCACCAGTAGCATAAAGCATATGTGTTTGCCTCTGACCTGAATGATTCCTCCTAGAAATGAAACTGCTGCTGCAACTCCAATCCTCTGCATTTCAAACTCCGAGAGGCCCAGCACTCTGGAATTGTTCACAGTGATGTTAGTGCTGACTGAGGGAACGAGACGCTCAACTGCGTTGGCAGAGATTAAAGAGGTCAAAGCAAAGGTTCCTATAAAGAAACCCACATATTAGTCACCACATTTCTATGCCTGTCTGTACTCAGGACTCTTGATCTCTTTTTCAGAACTTGCCATTCTGAAAAGAAGTGCCATTTGGGCACTGTGCCCACCATGGTCACAACAACTTCAACTTCCTGTGTGACACACATTTCATCATGAGCATATTCATTTACATATGTTAACAAAAGAGGCTTTAAAATAACAATTCATAGTGATTTCAAGTTATCAGAAATGCTTCTAACTCACCCTGGGTATGATGGAACACATTTTAGTCTGTAGATCCCAAATGTTCACCATTCAAATTTACAGAGCAATTAATTCATGCTGCACACATAGTACCTAGCCCATTATAATTAGCAGCTCTAAGTGTTCCAAAACTCCACAATCTGAACTCTAATAAACGGAGGCAGGTTATGAAAGAAATGTTGTTTTTTGCTGAGAGAGGTAAGGCAAGTTCACTGACACACAGATAAATAGGGATGACAATTCCATATTAAAAAGCACAAACACATAATGCAGAGCTCTAAGAGCATAAAAAAAATGCCCTATTATGTCAGACCAATGGTCCATCTCACTCACTGCTGTCTCCAGCTGTGGCACTGGGAGGTCTTACTGGGAGCACACAAGCCCAGCCACTTTTTGCAGACCATTGTCCTCATAAACCTTCAGCACCTACAGCTGTTGTGTTAGGGAAGCACATCCTGGCCATTTTGGATTCTAATCATGGATTCATGGATTTGTCAAATATATGTTTGAACCTGTAAGCATTTTCTGCCTCCATGTTCTCTGGGAGCAGGTTCCAGAAGTTCACCAACTGCTGTAGTATTTTATTTAGTCTATGCTTTAAAAGTCTTCTAAACTTATCTCTTACCAGCTTCAATAAGTTCTCCTTATGACTACCATTGCAGGACAGTTCTAATTTCACCTTGGGCTTCACAGATAAACCTCCCAGTATGAATTCTTTGGGAACTTAGCAGGGACCCCTCCATCCTGAAAAATTACCAGTGAGTCCTACCTTTTGCTTCTCATGCATTAACCAGCCAATAATTAATAAAAGAACTTTTATCACAAAGGCAGCTTAGTTTCTGTAGTCACTTTTGGCGTGGAACCTTATCAGTAACTGTTTGACCATTCTGATATCTTAAGTATGTCTTTTTGCCGTGTGCTTATTGGCACTCATACATTACTTAGGAGGTCAGTGAGGCAGGAGTTTCCTTTGCAGCAGTCACGCTAACTCCTCTGCAACAGGATCTGATTATATCATTTAGTGATCATAGTTTTTATTGTGGTCTACAATAACAGGGTGCAAGAGAAGTCTGCAGTTTCCTAAGATTCCTTCCTTCCAACAGATGAAATGACAGTGATAATTTGACAGTCCTATGGCCTTATCACACAATGTCCCCGTCACATCTTTGTCAGAAAGGTGTCCCACCAGTTCTTCATCCTCTCCATGGTAATCTTCACATTCCTTATTTCTAGCCTTCTAAACAACTTGCCTATGTTTGACCTACCACAATTCATGGCTTTCCTGCTCACTCTCTGTGGTCAAGCTTTCCATTTTTCACATGCCAAACTCTTCCCTGTGACAGTGCCCTTAATTTTGCTGTTGAAGCATGAAGGGTTTTCTTGAATCACATTTTCTTTTTCAAATCATGGTAACATTTTACCTGGGCCTAAAATGTATTTTAGGATAGTTGTAGGTATTTTACTTTTCAGATTGATCTTTTTTCTTTTAAACATATTCTCTACTTTTTACTTTTAAAAAACACCTTACATAAAATTGGATTTGAAAACAGCTTACATCAAACTGTAAGAGCTAGCTTCAGTATAATGACTTATGAAGCTGTCTCAGAGGATGTTCCAAGACCAATTATTCCAAAAATAGTCAAGGAAAAGGTGTAGGGGTTACTTGCTTAAGTCTTTTTTAAGGAGATCAGCTTTGTCACAGAACAGACATTTCAGGTAAGTGAAAGATGACAGAACTGGGCCATTGATGAATTTTCCATTTCATATTACCATAACTGACTTCACTAGCAAAGAGCACATCTATAGCCTGTACACACATGGAGAGATCTTCTGATCTTACAGAAAATGCTGGTAGTAGAAGACATTGTCACCAATGTATGTGAGGAGCTGTGGAGCATTTGGGAATCTGAAGCAGGTGGGATAGCTCCAGTTCAGCCTGCACATTGGGACTCCTTAACTGAGGCTGGTGGGATGAGTGTATAAGACTAATGCAAGGATCAACAGCACACTACACACACTTTAAAACATTTTGGTTTGTTCCCCTTTTTCCTTAAGGTTAATTTCTGAACTAGACACCTGTGAAAGGAACAAGTTTCCACAACAAGGACTGTGCAGGAACCCAATGTTTCGGAGCTGTGGGACTTAGCAAAGCGTTCTCTGGACAGTACGCCAGCCAAAGGATAAAGTATGAGACTCAACTGTTCAGTCTTAGATAGTTTTCCCTCCGCTGATTTTATAACAACAACAATGTTCTGATTCCAGTTCCTTTGTTCTGAGAATGTTTTGAGCTAGTAACCCTTTACCTGTTGCAACGTGACGTCCCATTCCAAACAGGGCATAGATAATGGCAGGGAAGAAAGAGCCATATAAACCAAACACAGGGTGCACTGAAGACAGAATTGCAAAGGCCAGCCCTAAAGGAAGAGAAATGGAATTACTTCATTTAAGATAAAATGGTTGCACATTCATTTATTTTAAAGAGAAAACATCACAATTTTATTAAGAGCAGGTAAAAAACGAACTTCATTCACCATAAGTCAACTACTGCATGAGGACCAGAAAGAACTGTGAAAGGTTTTTTCACCTACTGTTTGGTCTCAGTCCTCACACTTTCTTCTAAGTCTTGATTACCAGCAGAAACAAATGGGTCACAGTTACAATCTGTGGCACAGCTACCATGTATTCAGGTCATCTCCCTCAGCGGTTCCAAGCTTGTTTTTAATAGATCATCCTCACAGAGATGGGTTGGGAAATGCCAAGGCTCCAGGCAGTCAGAGGTTATTTCTCACAAGCAGTTTGAGACCTATAATTTTGGTTTGGATGGAGCCCCTTCAGTGTGCTTTCTTCTAATTTCTTAAACTAAAGAGTTCACTGTCTGGGGGCTTTAATCCCTTAGACTTTAACATGTTGGTTTTGTTATGTAAAGCTGACAGCCCAGAAATGGAAAGTATCTGATTTCCATCTTGGGATGGAGAATGAACTGAATGAGTTAGGACAGCTTTACAGACCTAATATTTACCTTCATCCCTTAGCTAAAGGGGGCAATGCCCATCTTTTCCATAGAAGATCTCACACTACACCAATAAATCATCTTTTAACATTTAATTCCTGCAAAGTAGCAGCTTTGGCCACTGTTCAGATTTCAATACCTAAGACAGAAAGCAAATCACCTGCAAGAGAGACTCCTCAGACTATGCTTCAGACCTCTCCTGGCACTTCACAGATTTTACTCCTAAAAATTTAAAGTAGCAGAAACAATCTGACAAAGTTACTCCAAAAATCTTGGTGAATGCCTTGTCGTGCAGTAGGGAAGACAGGACTGGCTCAGGTAACACAGAAGGTGCCTTCCTGTAGTCCACCTCCAACATGACCAGTCCCAGATAGTCCATGTATGTGTGCATGGCCAAGCATGGGCTGTGCCAGAGGTTATTCAGATTTATAAATGGAGCTGCCTTCTGTTTACAGATGAAATCCCTGAAGAAAATTCAGTATGTAGGATAAATTGTTCTAATAAAACTTTCCAGACTGCCCCAGAAACAGGTTTTTTACCTGAAACATTGGTATATGGGGGTTTAATAACGTGGAGAGTGCCGAAGAGTACCTTTGCTTAGAAGCTTTCGGTGGCAGTTCTTAATGCTTGGATTCAAGACCTCTCTTCTTGAATCCATATTTGAGTCTGTAACTAAAAGCACAGGGTTGGGAGAGGTAATAAAGTGTGGAAAGGTAAGAATTGTCAAGGTCCCTGTAAAGCAGACAAGACCCAGCAGCTCACTTGCTCGTGGAAAACCATCAGAGAGAAGATTTTGCAGAGGTTGATCTTATGTGGATTATGTTGATCCACACTGCACTCAGCAAAGCAGCACTACCAGTTACAACTCGGAGAGATCTGGAAACATGGCTGGTTTATAACTTTGATGCCTTCTTTAAATCAAAATAGACTTCATCTCTCTTCTCCTTTTTTAAGTAGCTTATCTACTGACCATCACTTCTGCTTTTTTCCCCTAGCACACCATTATTGTGAACTGGAAAGTTCTTTGAAATTTTATTTCTTTATCCAATGTTCACACTCCCAATAAATACGAAAGAAGATTCTGACGAAAAGCAACACAGAAGGGTGTGCCTAAAGAGAATAAAAACAGCACATGAGAAAATTGCATGACCCTATCAAGACAAAAGTGAGCTTGGGAAGTGAGGAAGAAAAAAAAGATCCACAGAGAAAAACAAGAAAAATATTTTTAAGGCTTGCTCAACACCGCAAAGCTCTTCCATTGTAACTGTTTAATAAACAAAACACAAACCAAAAGCTTTATAATTTGCTATCACACAGATATTTCAGTTCTACCAAAAAAAAAAAATTACGTAAAGCTAATTTATTATACTCTGAAAAGTAAAGAAACCACCTAAATCAGTATAACTTCAGCCACACTGTAGTTAGAACAATATAGCTGAAAAGAAGTGACCTCTCTGTGTGGGTCAGGGAAATACCTAAGATGGTGTACTGAGTGCTAGGTCAGGTGTGTGCTTTACACTGTTGGGAAGAAGTCAATAAATCCTGGTTAAAATGATCTGCAAGATTATCTGTGTTTAAGATACTTTCTTATTAAATGAAAGTATTACCAGAGTATTACAAATATAGAACACTGTAATCTGAAAACACTCCCGTTTCCAAAGCCTCCTGTTCATGCACTCAAATCACCTCTCAGTCTCCTCTTCTCTGAACTAAAGGGACCCATCTCTCTCAGCCTTTCCTCACAAGGAAGATGTTCCACTCTCATAAGCACTCTTGTTGCTACGTGCTGGACTCTTTCAAGCAGTTCTCCAAAGTCCTTCTTGAATTTAGGGACCCAGGACTGGAGATAATATTCAAGATACATCCTCACCAGGGTAGAATTAAGGGGGGGGGGAGAACCTCTCTCAACCTACTAACCACTCCTCTTCTAATACACCCCAGGATACCATTGGCCTTGGCCACAAGAACAGATTGGTGGATCATAGTCATCTTTCTATCCACCAGGACCCCCAGACCCCTCTACTCTGCACTGTTCTCCAACAGGTCAGTCTCTAACCTATACTGGGATCCATCAGTTATAACAATGGAAACACAAACCTCCTTCTTTGCTTGGAAAGCTTAACACTTTCAAAAGATGCAGTTTGAAATACCAAGTCCATTTGGCAGAAAACAGATAATGATGTTAGTACCACCTCTAAGTTTGTGCTTCACATTCTGAGCCTTGAAGTTTTCCTTGTAAAACCTACCTGGTTAACTTCCAGTATGTTTTCACCCTGACTTACCCTACTGCTCAGTTCAAGAGGAGGTTAGCTTAGAAGTTGTATGAACCAAAACTGAAGGGTAGGATAATAAACCAAAGGCTATGCTAAAACATTTCCAGAAGGCTATCAGCTCTTGCACTGCTCAGTACTCCTCATCACTCCAGGACTCAGGACAGTACATGCAGAGCTATAGGCTGGGGTCTGAGTGGCTGGAGAGCAGCCAAACAGAAAGGGATCTGGGGTTGCTGATTGACATGCACCTGAACATGAGCCAGCAGTGTGCCCAGGTGGCCAAGAAGGCCAATGGCATCCTGGCCTGCATCAGGAATAGTGCGGCCAGCAGGAACAGGGAGGTCATTCTCCCCCTGGACTCTGCACTGGTTAGGCCACACCTTGAGTACTGTGTCCAGTTCTGGGCCCCTCAATTTAAGAAGGACATTGAGGTGCTTGAGCGTGTCCAGAGAAGGGCAACGAGGCTGGGGAGAGGCCTCGAGCACAAGCCCTATGAAGAGAGGCTGAGGGAGCTGGGACTGTTTAGCCTGGAGAAGAGGAGGCTCAGGGGAGACCTTATTGCTGTCTACAACTACCTGAAGGGTGGTTGTAGCCAGGAGGAGGTTAGTTTCTTCTCTCAGGCAACCAGCACCAGAACAAGAGGACACAGTCTCAAGCTACACCAGGGGAAGTTTAGGCTGGAGGTGAGGAGAAAGTTTGTGGAAGAGACCACAAAGATCATCCAGTCCAACTCTCAAGCCAGCACTGAAGGGTCAACACTAGACCATGTCAGTAAGCACCAGGTCCACAGGCTGCTTGAACTCCTCCAGAGATGGTGACTCCAGCAGTGCTCCAGGTAGACCATTCCAATGTTTGAGAACCTTTTTGGTGAAGAAGTACTTCCTAATATTCAGCCTGAACCTTCCCTGGTGCAGCTTGTACCCACTTCCTCTAGTCCTGTCACTTATCATCAAAGAGAAGAGGCTGGCCACCTCCTCAACCCAACCTCCATTCAGATAGTTGTGTTTCCTAATGGCACTACTTGCTGGGGCTACACATGTGGGTTGCATCTTCTGTTTGACTTATCTAAAGACAAAGTACCAAGAGCTTAAAACCATTCCTTCGGTCTTCTGCCATTCAAACCCTGAGGCAAATGAAGAATGCAAAACCAAGATGGACTAACTGATTCTGAGAAGCATACATCTGTCAGTGCCCACAAAATGTTGAGTTAGCAACAGTTCTCTCTTTATTGAAGGATGTTTCAGTGCAGTTCCTTCCCAGATAACTGTCTCCTTCAGTCTGGTGAGAAATAAGCATCTCAGGTGTGCAAGTCACAGTACCTGTACCCATGGTATCTGACAACGGCTGAAATGCAGCTCTCCCAATGTACCACCTGACAACTCTATCAAAAGTATCTTTGAGAAATCACAACTCTATTGTGCTCTGATGGTTTGGGAGTTACCCACTCCCACACAATGAAATCACCCAGACTAGATTCAGCCAGCTGGAAGTTAAGGAATGAAGCTATGGTTACAGCTTAGCACAATTTACAAGCATACGCAGACTCAATATACAGTTATACACAAGTTAAAAGTCATACAGAAACACAAAATACCCCTCCCAGAAAATCAGATTGCCAGGAGGCTCCCAACCCAAACATCCCCATTCCTTTCCCCTCTTCCCTTCCCTTCAGCAATACCCAGATCAATCCCTGTATAGATCATGTGATACATCTGGAGAGATCTGGGGTGAGATGTCAAAAAGACGCCAAGGAGGCTAGAGGAAATAAAGGGTTAGGTCAGATTAAAGGCAGAAGCGACCACAGACTGACAGAGAGAAGGAGAAGAAGAACTGAGAACTATCTGAGCAGTGTGTGAGCAGTGAGTGCCTGAGCTATATTGTGACTGGTTGTGTTTCTCAGCAGAAAAATGAGTGATACAGGATACTGTTGTTGTTTTTCTTTCTTCTCACAGCTAAGGATTGAATTTCTCTCAGTAAAATACTCCAGTTTGCCTCAAACCAGCACATGTGCCACTTTCCAGATCTCCAGATACCGACACTTGTATCTTGGTGTCAAAAATAAAGGATATGCAAGTATTATTGCAGAAGAAACAAGTGAACTGTGTGACACATTTATGAATTCTCTGTTGGAGGTAGCTCAACCTTTCTGTCTATTAAAAAAAAAAAACAAAAACCCACCACAACAAAACCACCACACAAAACCCCCACAAACAAATCAAACTCCTAGTATTCTCTCTTTTCTAATGGAACTCCTAGGAAAAAAAAAATGTAACTCCTGACAGACAACTAGAGATTACATGTTTAGACCTCTTTAGGATGAATGTGGCACGATATCTGAACACCACAAAGATTTTACAGACTGTTAGGCATAGAACTGTACAAACTGTCACAGAAACACAAAACATAACACCCAAAGAACCCAGCCGGATTCAAAAGAAAATTAAATAGACAGGTTGAAAGTGAATTATAGGGAAATTCCTCTGCATCTCAGTAAGAATAAATGGAGAAAAAAAAAAACAGTAAGAAGTTTCTGGCAAGCAGGTAACTATGAGGTAGTCTTCTGAGAAGCATCAACCTTGTGGAAAACAAAGGCAAACAATGGCTAAAGAAGGCCTTTATTGAGACAAACTGGAGTTTTGGAAATCCATGAAAAGAGAATCTGTTTTGTTAAGCTGGGGGCCAAGAATCTCGTCACTAAGAGTTCTCCTGATGTCTCTGACCTGGACAATTACAAATGATGGTGTTTCTTCCTTCAGGGAACTCACGTCTCCTGGGTTGGTCAGTCTCTGTCCATGGTGCTCAGGCACCCCCCAGGTGCAGGGATCAGACATCTGTGCAGCTTCTTTGGTCATGCTAAGGCAAGTGTACCTGGACATTAAGGCTCCAGAGGACTCAGAGGTCATTCAGCAGCTGGGTTCCCTTGGAAGACTATTTATTAGAATTAGAAGTGAAATGTTGCATGCACAGCAGCACCAGTGCTGGAAAGCTTATAAATACCAACCACTGCCCCACATCAACTTGCTAACACACTACATTTCATGATCAGCTTACATCATTATTCCTTGTGTGGGAGAACTATAAACAGAGTTCAGCTGGACACCCTCTTCTATAAACCACTTGTGAACTACATGGATTCTCCAGTGTGTTCTCCATGATATTTTTATGGTTCCATTTCCAAATGTGCTTATTCAATTTCATCTGCATGTGCTATTTGTATGCCAGATGTATATTTACAGGACAGATCTACTCCTGAATAAAATTATTAGTTCCAGTTCATCTGCTCAAAGTAAATTTACACCTAAATTTATGGTCAGCATTTGAAAAGAAAGAAGAAATAAGAAAAAGGAAAAATAAAAATAGCAAACATCACCCTTAAGAAGATACATCTGGGGTTCCACCATGAAAAGATTTAAAAAAAAAATAAAAGTAAAAACTAAAAAATATAGAGTTTTGGCATCATGCCTTCCAAAATATTGGGCACCAGTTCTGGAATGCATAAAGGCAGTATAGTTCAGTTTCTCATGGCGAGGTCTCCAGTTGGTGGTAAGGAATTAGTTGTTCAGCAATAAATCCAGCTCAAGATTAAATTAACTTCAATTAAAACACACAAAACACACCAATCCTCAGTGAGGTATTATTGGGCTTGCAGGATGAAGAAAGAAGTTGGCAGGAATTTCATCAGCTGCCACCTACATATTTTACTTTTAGAGGAAATGCATCTTGAGAGACCTCCGGCCCCAGAAAAAGCAGCCCACCAAGACCTGCTTGAGCCAAAACACTTCTTGTTCATGGTAGGTCACAGGAGAGACAGTGGCATGGAAGCATATATATGAAGCACAACCATGTGTTAACTGACTTCAAAAAGATACATTTTTCAGAAAACTCCAAACACTGCTGTAGTCCCAAATCTGATAAATTTTGGAGGTTCACAACAACATTTGTGTGCATGCAGTACAGCACATGGACAGATGTCTATTTCAAACCAAGTAGTGTCATGTTTATGAATGCAGGCAAACACCAGGAACTTAGCCAGAGAAAGACCAAATCTAGAAATCCAGTGGCAGTATTTTAATTGAAAAAAAAAAAAAAAAGACTCAGTATATATTTGTCTTGATTTATGACTAGATACTTATAGTAGCCCTCCAGTATCTGAACAAGGCTACAGGAAGGCTGGGGAGGGACTATTGACAAGGTCTTGCAACGACAGGGAAAGGGGTAGTGGGTTTGAACTGGCAGAGGGGAGATTTAGACTGGATGTTAGGAGGAATTTCTTTGCAGTGAGGGTGGTGAAATACTGGCACAGGTTGCCCAGGGAGGTTGTGGCTGCTGCCTCCCTGGAGGTGTTCGAAGCCAGGTTGGATGAGGCCTTGAGTAACCTGTACTAGTGGGAGGTATCCCTGCCTATGGGAGGGGGTTGGAACTAGATGATCCTTGAAGTCCCTTCCAACCTTACCATTCTATGATTCTATGATTTCAAAGCTTCCTGGGAAGCAAACATCTGTTCAGAAGGAAGCTGCTTGACTGGATAGAGTGGTGAGAGAGAGGGTAGCACTTGAAGTGCAGAAGCACAGGGGTTTGCCTTAGCTTAGATTCAGGCAAGGTGACACCTTACCTCACCTTCTAAAGATCCAGTTCTCCCACACTGTACACAGAAGTAAAGACAACTGAATGCTCAGGCAGCACACCTGCCTTCTACGCTGTTCCTACACGCTGTCACCACAGGCCATAGATTCCAGTTTATGCATGTTTTTGTGGAAGGCATTTAACTCCAAACTGATATATGAGTTCAAGGGTCCCAAGTAACTTACACAGGTATCTCAGAGAAGCTTGAAGTTTTATCTCATGTCTAGAAATTAATAATTTTGACCCTGAAAATCAGAAGATGAATGGTAGTAGCTTTTTCAATCTTTATATAAAAATAAAAGATTGTATAAAAACAGCTGTGAAGAACCATTCTGTACCTTTATAAAAGACTTTTCGTCAGCAAACAGCTGATTCCCCATATTTCTATTAACTTGCTCTTTTTTTTTTTTCCCCCCTCTCACCAAAACCTTCTATTGCACAGGAATTCTCCAGAACAATTTTCCAAAAGTTCTGTGAGGAGCAGTCATGAGCATTATCTTAGTTTCATTCACTATGGCACACTAAGGAAAGTAATTTCACTCTTTTTTTCCATACTTTACAAAGTGAAGCCAGATATATAATCTAAGAGTTAGATTAGAAGCTGGGCCAGGGACAGTTTATACCAGAGCAGAGCAGTTGTCAACCTGAGAAGTCTGAGCATGGCCAATGCCAGATGAGTAAGAAATCCCACAGTGGAACAAGAGGTAATGGGCACAAAAGCTGAATATAGGAAATTCCACCTAAACAGGAGGAACCTTTTTACTTTGAGGGTATTAGAGTGCTGGAACAGGCTGATCAGAGTGGTGGTGGAGCCTCCATCTCATTTAAAGCCCACCTGGACACCATTCTGTGCAACCTGCTCTAGGT
>VWZE01007054.1:234584-244948 GCA_013396675.1 Eubucco bourcierii | reverse complement strand
CACCTCTCTGGGCAACCTGGGCCAGCGTTTCACCACCCTCAGTGTCAAGTATTCCTTCCTTATCTCCAGTCTGAATTCCCCTCTCTTACTTTCGAAGCATCACCCTTCGTCCTGTCACAAGAGGCCCTGCTCAAAAGTCTGTCTCCCTGCTTTTTGTGCCAAGGCAAGAAATGTTGGGATGTCTGTGGGACATGGAGTTGCTGCATCTGGGCTCTGGCAGGTGACCCAAACCAGGATTGAAATGTAGCTCCTGGCAGGGTTAGGGCACGGAGACACGCTTGGTGTTAACTAATTAATTAGGTTTTCATCCCAAACAGGGCTTGGTTGCCAAAAACAAGGATTATCACATTGGAGACAAGCCCTCGTGCCCAGATGAAAACCAAACTAGCAGAGGACAGAGGGTTCTGTGTAACCAAAGGGACATGTCACCCCCTGGCCATTTAAACCAACACCTTGGTTTCTTCCCCAAATTAACCCCAGAGGTCAGGAGCTGCAAGGCAAATCCTGAGAGACAAATTCACCTTTTTTGTGCAGGGACATCACTAATGGGGAGCATTCAGAGAACCACAGAACAGTTTGCACTGGAAAGGACCTTTAGAGGTCATCCAGTCCAAGCCCCCTGCAGTCAGCAGGGACATCTGCATCAATTGGAGCAGGCTGCTCAGAGCCACAACCTATCTGACCTGGAATGGTTCCAGGGCTGTGGCATCTACCAGCTCTCTGGGCAACCCGGATCAGTGTCTCAGCATCCTCAGTGGAAAGCATTTCCTCCTTCTACCCCATCTAAACCTCTCTTAGTTTAAACCATCAGCCTTAGCACTGTCACAAGGGGCCCTGCTCACAGGTCTGCCCCCAGCTTTCTGATCAGCCTCTTGAAGTGCTGAAAGGCCACCAGAAGGTCTCCCTGGACCCTTCTCTTCTCCAGACTGAACAACTCCCCAACTCTCCCAGCCTGTCCTTCCAACCTTCAGGTCATTGCTGTAGCCTGCTCTGACCCTGTATTCTCCTGTGCCGAGGGCTCCAGAGCTGATGCCAGCAGTGCCCGTGGGGTCTCGGCAGGGTGGGGCGATGTGACCAGATGCAGGTGGGCTTGCGGTAACCACTTCCCAGGTTGCTCCTGACATCAGCATCCTGTTGGGTTCGTTCTTCCTTTGGGAGCGTGAGGGGCGAGGCTGCCTGGGCTGCTGTATTTCCTTGTGCCATGTCTGATGAGTCACGAGGTGTGGGGTGGCCGAGCCCCAAGCGGGCTGCAGCAGAGGCCCAGGCTCTTTCAGTGCTAATCCAGCCTTGCCCCGTCCCGGCGCTGTGGCTTTCTGCGACCGCCTGACTCAGCAAGGCTTAGCTTTCACCCTAAGCCTGACAACCAGCTTTGGGTGCCTCCCCCCGGGCGGAACGCTCCGTGGCAGGGCTGCCCTGGGGGTGAAGTGTCCCAGCAACCTTCTCCTCAGGTGGCTTCTGGCTCTGGGTTTATAGAATCATAGAATGGTAAGGGACTTCAAGGATCACCTAGTTCCAACCCCCTGCCATAGGCAGTGACACCTTCCACTAGTACAGGTCACTCAAGCCCTCATCCGTCCTGTCCTTGAACACCTCCAGGGAGATTGTGGAGCACAGAATCACTCAACGTGATATTTGATCACGTTGGGTGATTCTGTGCTCCACAACCTCCCTGGGCAACCTGTTCCAGTGTCTCAGCACCCTCTCTGGAAAGAACTTCTTCCTAACATCCAGTTTAAATCCTAACATTCTCCTAACATCCAGTTTAAATCCTAACATCCAGTCTAAATCTCCCCTTTGCCAGTTCAAACCCATTGCCCCTTGTCCTGTTGTTACAAGACCTTGTCAATAGTTCCTCCCCAGCCTTCCTGTAGACCCCCTTCAGATACTGGAAGGCTATTATAAGGTCTCCTGGAAACCTTCTCTTCTCCAGGCTGCAGAGCACCAAATCTCGTAACCTGTCCTCATAGCAGAGCTGCTCCAGCAATCTGAGCATCTTCATGTCCCCCCTATTTAAATAGGAACCTGGGCAGGGGGGTCCAGAGCTGTGCTGCTCCAACCCAGATTTGTACCAGTGTGCAAGCTGGGTGGCTGGAGAGCCTCTCCTTGGGAGCCAGGCTGGAAGCAATGAGACTCTTCAGCCTGGAGAAGAGAAGGCTCCAGGGAGACCTTAGGACTATGTGTCAATATCTGAAGGGGACCTACAGGAAAGCTCTGGAGGGACTGTGTAGAAGGACTGGCAGTGATAGGATGGGAGGCAATGGTTTGGAACTGGAGCAGGATAGAGCTAGGTTTGGACATTGAGAGAAAGTTCTTTACAGTGAGGGTGGTAAAATACTAGAACAGGCTGCCTGAGGTATGTGGTTGAGACCCCATCCCTGGAGACATTCAAGATCAGACTTGATGTGGCCCTGGGCAGCCTGCTGTAGTTGTGAGTTCCAGCTGCATGGGGGTAGGACGAGATGACCTTCAAGGGTCCCTTCCAACCCAATGCAGTCTGTACATCTAGAAGCACATTAGTTGGTGGGAAACCATCAGCACAATTCCTGTGTGTAAAACACAGATGTGTTTATGGTGCCTGTGTCAGCTGCTCTGTGCTCCATCCTCCCTAGCTACTTGTCTTAGGCAATGGATGCCCACCTTCTCTTTGCATGTGCATTCAGAGATTGAGAAGCCATGTAGATGTGGTGCTGAGGCACATGGTTTAGTAGGTGACCCAGCAGTGCTGAGTTAATGTTTGGACTTGATGATCCTAAAGGTCTCTTCCAGTCAAAACTATTCCATGATTCTGTGCAATAGATAGCAGCAGCTTTGACCCATCCTGTCATCGTGGACTTGTCCAACCATCACTGGACCTGACCTGTGGCTTCACTGCCTGGCTTGATCTCTATCTCATCAATCACCACCTTGCCTGGTGCACCAGACTCTTACTGAAACTGTGATCTTTCCAATCTTAGGTTGCCGAGAGAGGTGGTAGAAGCCCCTTAGAATTGTGGAATGGTTTGGGTTGGAAGGGACCTCTAGCGGTGAACAGGGACATCCTCCACTAGATCAGGTTGCTCAAAGCCTTGTTAAGGCTCACCTTGAATAGCTCCATGGATGGGGCCTCAACTACTTCCCTCAGCAACCTGTTGCAGCATTCCACCACCCTCATGGTAAAGGACTTGTTCGTGCCATCCAATCTATATTGTAGTTTAAAACCATCTCTGCAACCATTCAAGATCAGGTTGTTTGGGGCTCTGAGCAACCTGATCTAGTTACAGATGTTCCTGATTACTGCAGGGTTGTTGTACTAGATGGCCTTTAAAGGTGCCTTCTAACCCAAACCAGTCTGTGATTCAATGTTCTGTCTCCTTGGTTGGAGGTAGTTTTACAAGCCCTAGCTGGTGAGGTCCCCCATGACCTGAACATCTCCTGTGGGAACGCCATGAGATACGTGTGTCAGGCAAGTTCATGCTGGCTCGACTGCCTGGGCTTGGATTCCTCAGGAAGGAGGTGAAACAAAAGCAGCCAAGAACCTGCTTTCCAGAGAAGTTAAGCAGCTAATAAAACCCAAGTGAAGCAGGAAATTTGATGAAGTTTAAGAGAGCCAGGTTGGCTGATGCCAGGATGAACGCAGTGCTACGTGAAGGCAAAGGGGATCCAGTGACCCAGGTGGGCTTGGAAGAGCTCCAGGTTTGGCTGGCCAACATCTTCCTACCTCTCTGTGCAGTATCTATCTGTATTTTATTTTGCTTTGATTTGATTGGAACCCTTTCATCACAGGGATTTGGTGGGAGCAAGGCAGGAGCCAAGATGTTTCCAGCCATGTTTGCTGTCCCATTCATTTTCCTGCCATGTTTGGGAGGTGCAGCAGTTCTCCAAAAGGGACAGTCCCCAAGCACTTCATGGGCAGTGGTTTCTTTTCTCTTTTTCTTTCCTTCTCTCTGTGATTGTAGTTCTTAGAGTTGGTGAAATGCGTGATTTCCTAGTCACTTGTGGTGTCCCCTAGGCATCAGTGCTGGACCCAGTCCTGTTCAGTACCTTTATTGATAATCTGGACCAGGGGATTGAGTCCAGCATCAGTAAGTTTGTAGCTGACACCAAGTTAGGAGCAGGTGTGGCTCTGTTGAAGGTTAAAAGGGCTCTGCAGAGGGACCTAGGCAGACAGGATGGGTGGGCAGAGGCCAATGGGATGAAATTTAGCAAGGCTCAGTGCAGGGTTCTACACTGTGACCACAACAACCCCAAGCAGTGCTACAAGCTGGGGACAGAGTGGCTGGAGAGCAGCCAGGCAGAAGGGGACCTGGAGGTACTAGTAGAGAGTAGCTGAAGATGAACCAACAGTGTGTCCAGGTGGGCGNTTCTCCCAGGCAATCAGCAGCAGAACAAGGGGACACAGTCTCAAGTTGTGCCAGGGGAGGTCTAGGCTGGATGTTAGGAGGAAGTTGTTACCAGAGAGAGTGTTTGGCATTGGAATGGGCTGCCCAGGGAGGTGGTGGAGTCACTGTCCCTGGAGAGAGGTGTCGAAGAAAAACCTGGATGGGGCACTTAGTGCCATGGTGTAGTTGATTGGCTAGAGCTGGGTGATGGGTTGGACTGGATGATCTTGGAGGTCTCTTCCAACCTGATTGATTCTGTGGTTCCTCCCCAGCACTGTGGCATTGGAATGGGAATGAGCATAGGGATGAGGATGAAGATGCGGAGGGTACAGGGAGGTGAGGTGGCTTGGAAGTCTAGAGTTAGGTGGATGATTTTTAAGGTCCCTTCTGACCTAAACTCTTCTAGACTCTATGAACATGGCAGTGGATCCATCCCAGTGGTGTGGAGTAGCAACAAGCCACGAGGTCTATTTGGGATGCTTTTTCCCCTGCTCTCCATCAGTTTTCTCTGAGTATATTGAGCATGTGCGTGTCCACCTGTCTGTCTACAAAACCACATCTTTTTTTTTTTTTTCCCTTGTCTTTGTTTCTTTCTGGAGTCCAGGCTGGCTTAATTCGGACAGACAGCAATGAGTTCTTCATTGAACCCTTGGAGAGGGGGCAACAGGAGATGGAGGAGCATGGGAGGGCCCATGTTGTGTACCGCCGCTCAGCCATCCGGCAGGACAATGCCCAACCCCGCCATGACCTCCACCCTGAAGGTAGGAGCTCCGTCAAGCCAGTCTTTCCTGGCAGTTGATAACAACTCTGTCTTGAGGGGAGAGGATTTCTCCTTCCACTTGTCCTCTGGGATCATCAGCCTAGCCCCATGGCTTTGGGTTGCTGGGTGGGTCATCAGCAAGAAGAACGGAAAGCACAGAATGATGGAATGGTGAGGGTTGGAAGTGACCTCTGGAGGTCATCCAGTCCAACCCCTTCTTAAAGCAGGGCCACCCACAACAGGTTGCACAGGATCACAAGGACTGGGTGCGTTTGGAATCTCTCCAGAGAAGGAGACTCCACAACCTCTTGGTGCAGCCTACTCCAGGCCTCCAGCACCTTCACAAGAGAAAAACGATGGAGTTTTGCTGGGAATGCTGAAATTCTTGTGGCATCAACTCCCAGAGTTTTCAAATTCTTTCTGAGTTTTCCAAGGTGTGTTTGTTGCTTTTCATAGAATCATGGAACCATTATGGCTGGGAGAGACCTTTGAGCTCAAGTCCAACCATGAACACAGCACTGGCAAGTCCACCACTAAACCACATCCCTCGGTACCACATTTACACATCTTCCAAATCCCTCCAGGGATGGTGACTCCACCACCTCCCTTTGCAGCCTGGTCCAATGCCTGACCTAACCACTCTTTCAGTAAAGAAACTTTCCCTAATGTCCAACCTAAACCTCCCCTGGTGCAGCTTGAGACTGTTTCCTCTTGTCCTAAACAAGCAGATGCTTCACTAATGGAATTGCAGTTGAGAACTTTGAAGAAGCTGATGGGTGGGAGCCTGAAGGATGCAATGAGGGGTGGAGGATGCTCTGGCTCTGGTCGTCCGCTTTCAAAGAGTGTCCCCCAGCTTTGCATGTGTCCTTGCCACCTCCCTAGCTGTCCCACCACCACTCAGACAGCAGTGTAGGACCATCATTGCATATTGTGTCTTCATAGATTCATAGAATGGCTTGAGTTGGAAGGGACCTTAAAGATTATCTGGTTCCAACCTCCCTGCCAAGGGCAAGGACACCTTCCCCTAGACCACATTGCTCAAGGCCTCATCCAGCCTAACCTTGAACACCCCTAGGGAGGGAGCATCCACAGCTGCTCTGGGCAACCTGTTCCAGTGTCTCACTACCCTCATAGTAAAGAGCTTCTTCCTAATGTCCAAGCTAAAGCTACTCTGCTCTGTTTTAAAGCAGCTGCTGTTTGTCTTATCCCTACAAGCCCTTGTAAACAGTCCCTCCCCAGCTTTCTTGTAGGCCCTCCTCAGTTAGTGGAAGGCTGCTATTAGGTCTCTGCAGAGCCTTCTCTTCCCCAAGCTGAACAGACCCAACTGCCCCAGCCTGTCCTTGTAGGAGATGACCTTCTGGTCATCTTTGTGTCCCTCCTCTGGACCCTCCACAAGAGTTCCATGTCCTTCTTGTGTTGGGGGCTCCAAAGCTGGGTGCAGCACTCCAGGTGGTGTCTCAAATCACTTCCCTTGACCTGCTGGTCATGCTGCTTTTGATGGAGCTCAATCTTTCGGTGCTGCTGCTTGCAGCTCAGAGCTGTTGCCCCACTGTAGAGCAAGCTGGAGAAGTGATCTGCAACCTGCTCTGTGTCCACCTGCTAAATAAAGCAGGTGGTTGGACTGGATGATCTCCAACCCCCACCATCCCATGAGTTCAATATCCTATTTATTTTTCCTGCTGAATTCCTCTTTATTTTGGAGTGTCCTGATGATACCAGGCCACCTCAGTGACCGTTTCTTTCTCTGTCCCCATGCCCTGCCCAGTGCCTGGTGCACAGGTGGGCGATCTCCCCAACTCCCTGGAGCTGATGACGGAGCGGCTGGGTGAGGCGGAGCGCAAGAGACGCCATGCCAGGAAGGATGACTACAACATCGAGGTCCTGCTGGCAGTGGATGACTCGGTCGTACGCTTCCACGGGAAGGAGCACGTCCAGAACTATGTCCTCACCCTCATGAACATAGTAAGGCTTGGTTTGGGTGGGCCGTGGCTCCCACCCCGCCCTTGGTTTACTGCTCTTCTGATGTTGAATGTGTAGGGCCACGAGGATTATCAGAGGGCTGGAGCACCTCTCCTATAGTGACAGGCTGAGAGAGATGGGGGTGTTCAGTCTGGAGAGAAGGCTCCAGGGAGACCTTATTGTGGCCTTCTAGTATCTTAAAGGGGCCTACAAGAAAGCTGGGGAGCAACACTACAGGCTTGAGGCAATGTGGCTGGAGAGCTGCCTGGCAGAAAGGGATCTGGGGGTTGTGGTAGACAGGCAGCTGAATGTGAGCCAGCAGTGTGCACAGGTGGCCAAGAAGGCCAATGGCATCCTGGCTTGTATTAAAATTGCTGTGGCCAGCAGGAGCAGGGAGGTGATTGTCCCCTTGGACTTGGCTCTGGTGAGACCACACCTTGAGTGTTGTGTTCAGTCTTGGGCACTGCAATGCAAGAGAGATGTGGAGGTGCTGGAGTGTGTGCAGAGGAGGGCAATGAAGCTGGGGAAGGGCCTGGAGAATAAATCTGATGAGTAGCAAGGGGATGAGGGGATGAAGTAGCAATCTGATGAGGGACCTGGGGATGGTGAGTTTGAAAAAGAGGAGGCTGAGGGCAGAGCTCATTGCTGTCTACAGCTACCTGAAGGGACATTGTGGAAAGGCTGCTGCTGGTCTCTTCTCACAGGTAGTTGGAGACAGAACAAGGGGGAATGGCCTCAAGCTGGGACTGGGGAGGTTTAGATTGGATATTAGGAAAAAGTTTTTCATAGAGAGAGTGGTCAGGCGCTGGAATAAGCTGCCCAGGAAGGTGGTGAAGTCACCCATCCTGGGTATGTTTAAGGGTGGTTTGGATGTGGTGCTTAGGACTGTGGTTTAAGGCATCCAGAGGGACTTGGACAGGCTTGAGAGATGGGCCCAGGCCAACTTCACAAAGTTCAACAAGGCCAAGGGCAAGGTCCTACACCTGGGTTGGGGCAATCCCATAAATTATGCTTGGGGCAAACATAAATATAGGCTGGGAGAGGAGTGGCTGTTCAGGCTGCAGAACAGAAGGCTCCAGGGGGACCTTTTAGCAGCCTTCCAGTACATGAAGTGGGCTACAAGAGGCAATGGATTGAAGTTTGAGGAGGGGAGATTTAGGATGGATATGAGGAAGAAATTCTTTAGAGTGAGGGTTGTGAGACATTGGAACAGGTTGCCCATGGAGGTTGTGGCTGCTCCCTCCCTGGAGGTGTTCAAGGCCAGGTTGGATGAGACCTTGAGCAACCTGGTCTAGTGGAAGGTGTCCCTGTGCACGACAGGGGGTTGGAACCAGATGGTCTTTAAGGTCCCTTCCAACCTAAATCATTCCATGAATCTGAATCTCCATGACATTCTCCTAGTTGATGGCAAGATTTGATGCGTTGGTTACCATAAAAGTCTATCACCTGAGTCCAAGAGTGTCTTCTGTTTCTCCTGGACAAGACCACCTCCTCCATGTGACCAGCAAATGCTAGGAAAGTGAATGGTTGCTGATGATTTAGTCTGAAATGATGACATTTACTATTGTTGTATAATGAGGGTGGCATTGCGTTTGGTCTTGTTGAACCTCCCAAGGTTCACCGGGGCCCCCCTCTCCAGCTTGTCTGGCTCCTTCTGGATGACCTCCTGTCCATCTGTCATATCAACAGCACCACACAGCTTGATGACATCTGCAAACTTGCTGGTGGTGCGCTCATTCCTGTTGAGAGAAATACCTTCATTGTAACATTGTATTCTCCCAGTGCTCATGGTGAGATGTTCTCAGCATCCCTCTGACAGCTTCTCTCTTTTGCTTATTAAATCTGTTAAATCCTTCTCCAAGGGAGAAGCCACAGGCTTCCTCCTTCTCACCCGGGGCTCTTCCCACGTTATGGGGGGGTGGGAGATGATGTCATTTTCCCTTTCCCATCCTGGGATGGGGAGGGAGGGATGGTTTTGAGAGCCTGAGGCTTGTCAGCTCAAATCAAAAGGTCGGTTTGTCTAATCAATAGGTTGGTTTGTCTCATCAAAAGGTTGGTTTCCAGGCACATTTCATGGTTTAGACCCCATGGGCAGGACTTTTCAGGGAGTGAATGCATAGGATGCTGTGCTGGGGAGAAGGGAGGACCTCTTGCTCTATTCAATTCCTGGAGACTTCCATGAATTAAATAAAAGGAGAGAAACAAAGCAGCATCAATAAAAGGCAGGGAGCGGGGGGAGGAGGAAAACCTCAGGATAATGCATACAACAAATACTTCCCCCAAGTATTATTTCCTCCTATACATTCCCCCTCCACCCCCTTCCCCTCCTTTCTGTCTGGTTTTCAGTGCGTTTTCTTTCCAGCCTTGCTGTGACCTCCGTCCGCCTCATCTTCCCTTGGTGTTTCCTTACCAGCTCAGATTGCCTGAAAATACTCAATTCAGCAGGAAAAAAAAAAGAAAGAAAAAAAACCCAACCCAAACCCAGCAAAACTTGCTTTCTGGCCTGGATGGCAGAGAGAGAGGAGGGTGCTGGGCTGTGGTGGGGGGGAGTGTGCTGGGACCACACAACTGAACACTAATCCCATTAGTTGGAGGCAGAGAGGAGATCCCTCTAACGAGGAAAAGACTTAATGAACTAGGCTGGGGAGGTGCTACCAGCTGGGAGAACCTGCAGGAGTTTTCCTGGGGATAGATGATCCTTGGGATATACCCCAAGGATAGAGGTCAGTGAGCTTGGAAGTTGATGATAAACTTAACTGCTGTTTTCTAGGATGCCTGTTGGGTGCCATGGGGACATTGGGACACGGAAGCCCTTCCCAGGCATAGCTTACCATGACACTGCTGTAGGTAGGGTCTGGGGGCTCTCCCTGGGACACAAACTTTTTTATTAGGACCTCTCTGTTGTCTGAAGCTCAGTGATAAGTGATTTGTCACAGAGAAGTTGGAGTTTTATTAAAACCCTTCCCCCCCCCCCCCCTCCCCCTTATTTTTGTTGCCAGCAGTGGGGTTGCCAACTGCCAGTTTTTCAACCCAGCAGTGCTGTGGCCATCCTGGGAAGCTGACAGGAGGATGACTGCTCCTTTTGTGCACCTAAGAGCTTCCCCACGGGCTACTGGCCCCACAAACTCCCAGCCTGCATTCCCAGTCTGCTGATCCCTTCTTGGCTTGGAGCCTACACCAGGATTTTGGGTCAGGTTGAAGCGAGATGGATCATAGGCTTGGGAAACACATGGTGACTTCAAGATATTCTCCCTTTCTTCTTTTTTTTTTTTTTTTTCCTTTTTTTT